>CM041777.1:303707280-304012726 GCA_023374045.1 Limonium bicolor | reverse complement strand
CACACAAATTCTCATCACAATAGCTTAACACCCAGTTTGCACCAAAACCACACCACATCACAATATAGTGCTTAAACTTAAAGTGCTTGGCACTTAGGCCCTTAAATGACAATAATCTTAATCACTGAATTTCCACATATATTGCCTTCAACCTGCGAATACACAACAAGGCTCCCATTGAAATAAATGCTTCTTGTAATTCATCACCACATTGTTTAACTAAGTCTTTTTCTCATTTGCTCTTTAGTCACTAGTTCTCAATGTAATAGTATTCTTTCTCTTAGGTTTACAACTCCTCCCCAAGGTAAACTCTACTAAACTTATCATATATCTAAATCCCATTCCCTTAAGCAGCAAACACCTTAAGGTAAGTAATTTACCTTGTTCTTTCTCAAGCTTCACAAACTTTCCTCCTTAGTTTTTCCCTCTTCTCTTTCGGTCACCAATTCAAATCTCCTTGCCAATACTCTAAACAATGTCCAATGATTCTAATGAGCACTCAACAACTTATTAACCTCAAGGAATAAAACCTAGGTTAAAAATGTGTTTTTAGGTTTTAGATTGATTGTTTTACCTTAGTTCCTCAAGGCAAGCTTGGGTTTGAAGCTAGAAGGACCTCCTCTCCCCTTTAAAGAGTAGAAACAAGCTATGACAAGGCATCAAAATGAAGCCTCATGAGTATATATTTTCGGTCAAGAAGAAAGGTGATGGAACCTAAATTTTCTTGCACTTTCTTTACCTTAAGAGAATGGAGATGCCAATGGAGTCTCCAAACTTGATTTCCTCCTCTAATGGTAGTTTGACTTGGCACCAAAGTGAAGCTCTTGGACTTTTGAAAAGATAGAAAGATGGAGCTTGAGCTAACTAAGAAGAATCTATGCTTTGTTTTGGATTTGGAGCTAAAATGAGTAAGTGGTGTGCAAGAGAAGATGGAGCTAGCATGGGGAAGAAGCTCACGTTAATGGAGAAGGGAGAGAGAGCAAGAAAATCGTGGGAACCAAGGGGAAATGAAGAAGTTAGGAGAGAGAGAAGACTAATGTGAGATATTTGTTCCTAAAAGCAAATAGTGACTAGTACATCCCCTCCCTTATTTATCAATATTTCAATCTTGTGTTGTGACTCATCTCCCCTCCTTATAAAAAAACCGGCCACCCTTAAGTAATCAAGGTTACTTTAGTCCTTGTTTGTCAATTAACTCACTTATATTACTTATGTTACAAACTAGCTTAATTAAATCACTATTCATACAACAAGGCACATTGTTGTGAAATTTTTGATTTCCCACTAATATAGCCTCCCAAATGTGATACTATATAGTACACATATATATTTAAGAGTAATGATGGACATTTAGCCATTCAAAACTCATTTACAAGACAATTTTTCAAAAATGTGCTTTAAGACTCCTTAAAGCACATTTTGTGTTTAAACTTATTTTCAAGCTTGGTTTTCTTTGGTAATTGTTTTAAAATGACCATTAGGATATTACTAAGGTCTTAGAACGATATTTGGGTACTCTCCCAAGTCTCTCCAAGCTTAAAGCACGTTTTTGCTTAAACCGCACTTTCGGTGTTTCCTTATATTTCCTTTGTTTAAAATGGTTTCTAAATATTCCTAAGGCATTCTTTAGCCTTCTTATACCTTAATTAATCACTTAAACACCATATCTAAGTTTGGGGTATTTCACCAGGATGCTTCTTTAAAAACAAAAGATTTACAATTTCTATTTCTATTCTGTTTTGATTAATTGTTTTTATTATTGTCTTATAAGTTAGCTTTTAATCATACTCTTTCAAAAAATGATAAAACCTGTTTACTAGAGGTCTCAGTCAATTTACTACACTGTCAACTAACCACAGCGAGGTCCCCAAGAGTACGACAGCCCCACAAATCCACTATTCCGCAAAACGATAGGTACACTGCCTAAGTTGTAGAAGTAGTCACATATTTCTCCAACAAGTTTTTGGCGCCGTTGTCGGGGATCTCCGGCACGGTTAATTGATGGTTTTAATTTTATTGAGATTTCTGTTTAGTTTTTTTCCTATTTTATTTTTGCTTCATTTAATTTTATTTTTGCTTCATTTAATTTTATTTAATTTTACTTACTTTATTTATTTTAGCAATTTTCTTTTATCTCTATTTTATTTCTTATTTGTTTTTCTATTTAGTTAATTTTTGTTTTTGTGTTTCTTTTTTATTTTTAGTTCTATTCTACTTGGTATTTTTATTTTTGATTTTGTAGGCTAGTTACTGATAATGGAGAGCGGCTACGATGAGGTGAGAAGATTGTTGATTGATTTGGAATGGACACATATGCAAGAGGAGATATCCTCATATCAAATGTTGGTCAAGGATTATCCACCACCTCAACAATCAAATCGAGAGCCGTATTGGTGGGAAGTCGACCAGGCTAATACACAGTACAAAAAAGCTCAGTTGGGATTAGACTACTTCAATCAGAATGAACAACAATCTACACAAGGGCCAGACGAATTTCTCCCGAGTCAAACCAAGCCGCTAGAAGAGATTCCAGTGGTGACTCCAAGGAGCGAAGATCGATTCGAGCCAGATATTCTTGAAGCTACAAGTTCTGATGAGGAGATAAAGAAACTTATCAGGACATTTTTCTCTGACGCCGAGTTGGAGCAAATGTCTGAAAGTTACAATTCTCCTCCATCTCCATCCCCAGCACAAGAGGAGCAACTAAAATGTGAAGATATTTTGTTTGAGCTTGTCCGCGAGCTAGAAGAGGATTATCTTATTGAGCCTCATTAACCAGGAGAGGAAATTTACATCCTCGAATCTGAGGAAGGAACACCGCTACCACCAATCTCTCATCAACTTCCACCCTGCCTCCATATGCCTCAACAACAAGAGGAGGATGTTTACATCCTCCAATTTGAGGAAGAAAAGTCATCACCACCTGGTGTTCTATTAGAACTCCGTTACCGGTAGTATCCCCTCAAACACCAGGTTTTGTGGAGTATTCATTTTCCTATTTTATTTGCCGAGGTGATGTTTGGTTTTGATCCAGGTGGTTTGTTTTTAATTACTGCCAACTTCGTTTTCCTAGCAAAGCTGTTGTCTACTTCTATTTTTGATCCAGGATAATGAAGCGGGAGTCTAGCCAAAGACTAAAAATACGGGCAGCTTACTGGGAGGCAACCCAGTGGTTAAATTTTATTAGCCTATTATTTTTTGTTTTATATTTTATCTTCCATATTTTTCCTAGTTTTTGTAAAAAAAAATATATTTTAACATGTCCGGATCTGCGTCCGGACCAACAGACCCGGACACGTGCAAAGCTAAAACACGCCCGGAATTGTGTCTGGACCAACAAGTCCGGACGTAAAAAAAAAATCAAAGGAAGGAGGATGAGCATATGGTTTTATAATATTTTAATGGTGTATGTTCTTTAATGCAACGCTTTTAGCGTTTATTTTTGGGTAGTTGTAAGTGTGTGCAGGTGAAATTCTAATCATGGTATTTGATGATCTCCAAGGCTGGACACTTGATTGAATGCAAGTGTGAGGAACGCTACTACCCCCATTGTTTGAACTTAAGTGTGAGGAAGGGAACCTTCCTCAATCTACGATATCAGGGGAGTTTCTGTTTCTTTATTTTTGAATGTTTGTGTTTAGTCTATGAAATACCCCAAACCTTAATATATTAATGAACTACCTAATTAGGATATACTAAGGCTAGAACATGCCTTAGAAACATTAGAAGAAGTGTTAAACAATAATTTACACCAAAAAATGCTTTAGGAACAATTAGAGCAAAAGGTGTTTTAAAGAACACAAATAAATTAGGGAGCTACAAATAAGTTCCCAAGAGATTTCAAATGTGAAATACCTCTAAGATTAGTAATACACATTAAGCGGAATTAGCATTTAAACCAAAAACGCACCTTAGAGCACAAAAATGTGCTTTAAAGGAAAATGTGCTTTATGGAAAAATGTGCCTTAAGCATTTATACATGGAACTAAAAGGCAAATGAGCCTAAATACCAATAAGTAATAAAGGAACAACAATAAAATGGTCACAGGAGCCATAGCGTATACACACAAATTAAGTATACAAGTCCACACAAAAACCGGTACTAAACTGACGAAAGTCAAGGAGAAACCACTAAACGACTTGGTTTAAATTAGAATTAGCAACATGATATTTCATGAAAAAGTTTCTAAAGGTTGTAAATGTACTAAGAACACATTTAAACTAGCCAAAACAAATTGCATAATCAATGTGAACCCGGCAGCACATAAAATGTGTTTTAAGGCATTTTTGGCTATGTAACATACCAAACACATGGTATAAGTCATTATGAATGAGTTTAATACATAAAATGTTACATAATATAAGAAGAAAACAAAAAAATCAGATCAAACAAGCCATAGGGCTGCCGACCTCAAATGGTGACTCACCATGTCCAAAATACTTTACTTTCTAGTATTTCAACAACCAAGACTTCTTTGAAGTGCCAAATCATCTTGTCCCCTTGGTGAATCATTAATCAGACTCTCACCTGTCAAATTAGAGCTTCCAAGGTCGTATCTCATCCTCTCTTTGAAGAAACAACACAAAAAAACTCCATGTTCTTAGATTTAAGCCTTAAAGAACACCTTGCCTTGTAGAAATCATACCTTTCTCGTCCTAGCTCTAAATTACAAGCTTGATAGCTCGTTGGAATCCTATGTTCAAGAGCTTTGCAACCATAGCTCATGAGTCCCCAGATTCTCAGGAAAAACCACTAAGAAGTGCCTTTGATTCTCGAGGTAAAACATTGCCTTCTTGAAAACTTCTTATTCTTTGGTTTTTGTTACAGCCGATTGGCATGGGATACTAAGCCATCTTATTCTTCATCTTTTTTTATAATTTTGGAGCCAATTACTCTAGCAAACTGCTGTCAAAATTCCTAAGGAAAAACAAGCTTAATATTAAGCTAAAGGTTAATATACAAGGTAAATCCTACAACTACCTATTTCGAGGTTCTAATTGTTGATCTATATATGATCTAACATATTGTTCATCTTATTATTTATTGCCGAAATTGTGGTGATTAATATTCAGTTTTTAGCTTATTAAATGTTAATGTTTATTAAATCTAAGAATAGATTTATACTCCTTATGATATAAGCTTCAATTTAAGCTATCATAATATACAAGAAAAATTCATATACTATAATATATATGGTGGCCAAAAATTAGGAGGATTTATATGAGTTAGAAAAATTATCTAACTTAGTTAAATTAAAGGAATTAGTATAATTAAGAGTAATATGTAAATTTGAGAAGTTTTGGTTATATAATATCAAGGCCGAAATATATATTAGTTAATATGTATTTTTGAGAGTTTAAGTGATGAGAAAATAATTGTAGAATTAAGTTTATAATTTATAAAGAGTTTATAAGTGTTATAAGGTATTTATAAGGTTTTTGGTATATTTAAGGATTATAAAAGATGGTATTTATATACTATAACATTAGATAATTAAATCTGGTGATTTAGAGATGTTTAAAATGATTTTTGATGTTCAAAAATCTGTAGGTAAATTAGTTACGAAAATTAGAAATTAATTAGAGTTAAATTGGTTAATAAATGAGTAAGGATAAAAGAAAAGACCACAAGGGTATAATGGTAATTTCCATGGTCAAACGTGGTCAAACGTGGTCAAACTTGGTCAATGACAGTTTATAATTTTAGAGGAGATAAAATAAAATAGGTAGCAAAAGATTAGATATTAAAAGGATAGAGGAATAAAAAGTTAAGTTAAATTAACTTTAGGGGTAATATTGTAAATTATGGAAAGTTAGGGGGTTTGACCATAAAAGACTGGTCAAACTTGGGTACATTTTGGTAATTGACCAAAAGTATAAAAGAAATTAATTAAGACTTTGGAAGAAATTAGAAATAAAAATAACAAGTTTAGAACTTGTTATGAGTTAAATAGAGATTAAAAGAAAACTATGGGTAAGTAATGTAAATAACACATTTTTATGTGTTTAAAAGGTTAAGGAAATTAAATAAAGAATTCAGAAACAAGTTGTAAAAGAAACAGAGTTAAGACGGGTTTAAACGAGACCCGTATAAAAATTAAGGTATACGAGGGGTATACCCGTAATTTAATAAGTATAGGAGAAATCATTACTTAAGGTATTTTTAATGAAAATTCAAGTTATATTGGGAATAGAAATAAATACGTATGATACGGTATACGAAAAGTTTTAGTGTACATGAATAGTACTCATATACGTGAATAGTATACATATACATGAATAGTAAATACGTATACATGAATAGTAAATACATATGCATGAATAGTAACTACGTGTGTAAGAATAGTCAAATACAAGACGTATACGTGAATAGTAAAATACGTATATGTGAATAGTAAAATATGAGGCCGTATAAATGAATAGTAGAATACGAGACCGTATAAATGAATAGTGAAATACGGATGAATAGTGAAAAATACTAAAATCTAATACAAGGTCCGTATAAGTCTAAAGTTGCTAACTGTGCAACTAAATAACTGCTAACGACGTTAGTATGTTAATGAAGTAGAATTGAGCTTGAAAACGCTCCTAAATGAACGAACCCGTTTAACGGTATACTATTATACCCGGGTTAACCTAGGAAGAGGTTTAAGTTGAAAAGAGAACCAAATTAGTTCTAAGACACAGGATACTAATACTAGTTCTGGTTACAGATCTAGTTAAGTCAGAGGCGTCCGGCGGATTAGGCGAACGAGGGATTAAGAGCTAGCCAGTCTCCGGTGTACGGTATGGGATTCTTGTAGCTTGTTTGCTAACGAGGTCTACCTCGGTTTGTGTGCTATGTGCTATTGTGATACGACCAAACAGGATTAAGCATAAAACCGATTTATGGTATTGTTATTGTGCGTACATTGTACACTAACACGATTTGATTCAGAGCTTGTTCATTAACTATGTTTAATAACAATTGTATAAGGTTACAAATATTCCCTATTGATAGTTGGTTAATACCGAGAGAGGTTTAACTAACCAATCGTCAAAGAGACTTCAGCTAACTGGAACTTGGGAGAAGAGGAATCCGGGACTGACTCCGGTCATGCATGTTTAGGTTAGGAGGTCGGCATCTGTATCAAATCTGTCTTCCGCATATGGCTCGTCTACGACTTGTCGCCTAGGGTCGACAAACAGACCCGACCAGCTCGAGTGAACAGTTCGAGGTGGGAGGCAAATTTAGGAGGCGCGGGAGGGTCAAGCCTACACCCCTCATAACTTAAGAATTAATGTTTATTAACCCAATGGAGCTAATAACTCATTGGCTAGGGTTACCTTGACCCGACAAAAATAAACGTTTCAGTTAGAGAACAACCAGTTCTATTAAGAGAACGGTTGACACATATAAAGTATGGTCAAACACGAGAACTAAACAATTCTCAGGCCTTAGGAGTTAGCAATCTAACTTACTCATTAATGGGCGTCCATTACGACGTTCGATTTATTTGAGCTGTGAATGTTTCACATAAATGTGTTGTTTGTTATCGTACTTCTTATTATTACTTGTATGAATAAACAATTGCATGAATACGACAAAGTAGTCGTGTGTAACCCTGCTAGCTTGTGGGCTGCACGTTTTCTATACCAGCAATATGCTGAGCCCCTTGGGGCCTGTGATTTAAACATTGCAGGTAGGTACCAGACGAGGACCCAACCTGAGAGTGGGAGCGGGTAGAGTACTTCGGGTTGCTTTTACATTTGTTACACGAGTTGTAAATGTACACTCGTTTAGTATATTGAGGAGATGTTAGTATGATGTATTGGGATATGAGATACTCGGTATAAGTTGTGTTTTATGGATTGTAATGTTCAGATGCTCGAGTAATTATCTGGTTAGTCAGACCGTGACTTGTTAAGAGAATAGGCCTAGTTAGTAAAGTGGGTGACTAACGGCGGTAACACCAATTTAGTAGAACTTTTCCGCTGCGTTGTTAATGTACAAGATGGACTTAGGGCGACGATCATTGTATTTGGAGATGGGGTGTTACAGTCTATCACGTTTAATGCTTATTTTTATCAGTCCATGATTGTCTAGAATGAAATTCTTCATGAGTCTGGCATATTTTGAAAGGTCTTTTCTTGGTATTTATTTTCGAACAATGAGGACATTGCTCCTCTTAAGTGTGAGGAAGTAGAGACCTTTCCCTAAAAATATGCCAGTTACACTTAATGCCACACTTGTTTTTATTTGTCTTTTTGCATTGAGAGAATCACTTCTCTGAGTGCTTATAAATGTCGAATTTTTTGGTAAAATTTTTTGCATAAATTTTGAAGTTGAGCTAGGTGACCACCTCAAGAATCTTTCTGCTTTAGGTTGTTTGTATACATAGTTTTATTCAAATGAATCTGCTTTCACTAAAATTTGATGGATTAGTTGATTATGGAAACTGAATTAGTATCCTGGGATTTTGGAAATGATGTGAAAAGTTTGGAATGAAAGGATAAGGCAAGGTACTCCGCTGATCAAACATTTTCCTAACAAAAGTAGGCCTCGTCTATCTGGTTATTAAGTCCTAGGGGTGCCTTAACACCTATCTACCTAAGGTCTCGGGATCTGGGATAGTTGGCCCAACACCGTTACAAGGATAGAGAGAAAAGTCTGGGTTATGGAACAACTCTACAAATTGTAATTACTCGTTTGTTTTGTATACATCTTGAAGAAGAATGTTTTTTCATGAGAAAAAAGTTAATTACAGTTTGAATTTTTGTTTTTGATTATGAGTACGTGGTGTTGAAAGGTATCGCGGAATAAGGCATTACTTCACACCCCTTGTCATCCAATGGTTAGAAGAAAGAAATGGTGGAAGGTCCCAAGATAATCTATATTCAGATTTTGTAATCTAACTTATCTATGCTTTTAAAAATCATTTCTTTTTCACTGATTGTGAAAACCTACAACCAAGAGCAGTACTATTCTTTTGATTGTCACTCTACTTCCTGTTTGCATTTGTTTGATCATGAGGTTCGATACTACGGCCTTAGAGATAGATTTATTCTTTATTTGCTTGAGGACAAGCAAAAGCTAAGTGTGAGGAAGTTTGATAAGTGTGAAATACATCTATCTTTAGGGCTATAATTCTTCCTATTTTCATAACAATTCTTGTCATATTTCTCACTTATCGTATGTTTTTCTTAAGATTTATGCTTTGATATGAACTGATACATTTTATGTATCAAATGCAGTGAAAAGTCTTGGAATCACATAGTTTACTTCACAAGCTTTCCAACGCAACAAACAACGAGTGAAACAGAGCTAAAACGAAGAACCAACCTGGAGCCTATCAAAGTTTGCAGAACAAGACAAGACGAAATACACACGTCCGGCTAAAACAACCCAGACGCAAATTCGGACACCCACGTCCGGATCCGGACGCACTTCCGGACGGGTGTAAACTCAGCCCAGATCCAGAATTCACGCGACTGATTATTTCGGCGCCGTCTTCTCCATTTTCTTCTTCAATTACTGCGCCATCCTTATCTATCTACCACCACCACCTACAATCTATCCCATCTACCCTTATCTTCTTCCTTTCCTCTGCTCTATAAAAACCCACGCTTCTTCAATCTTCTTCATCATCCCTTCCTTAATCCAAAGCTCATCAACGTTCATCAACACTCACTCTCCCGCCATCCATACTCCATTCTTCATCCTTTTCCATCACCAAATTAGCCTTACGCTGTTATTTTCCAGAAAACCAACGAAGAACAACGTTCTGCACAAACCGAGATGCGAACTCCATTAAAGGAGCTGCGTCCGGATTTGTGTCCGGCTAAATAGACCCGGACAGGGTGTGTCCGGCTAAATAGACCCGGACACAGTCTACTTTTTCCAGTTTGTTCGTTATTCTTCGTTCTACCCGTTTGCGTTTTGAGGTCGGCATAATCACAGAGACGAGCCCGGAAGTGAAACAACTCTCCCCAAATAGAGTTCATTCTTTCCTTTAACTTTACTCTGTTTTAATGTCTATCTTATTATTGATGTTTGTTTTTATAATTATGTGTGATCAATAAACTTAGCCTCCCGGGTTTGGAAGCGAGCCTATTTTATATAATTGTGTTATGTAAACTTTCCACTATAATTTATCTATGCAATATTTTGATTCTTGTCCTTAATGCGCTTTAATCTTCTTGTACAATTATTAAAGTGATATTTGTTGAAATGCGGTGCTAAGACAAGTTTCTAGACAAAGGAAGTCAAAACGGGTTAACGACTAGAAGCGAGTTTCGCCTATAGGTTAATCTGTCTCCAATAGGAATTGTTAATAATGCGATTGGTTGAATTGACTCGGGCATATTTTACGGCTTGTTATTTCTGCTAGTCAGGGTTTGTTGTACAAGGACCGGTCAATGAACTAATTAAGATTCCTGAGTTTATTGCTAAAGTGGTGAAAGTTTATATTGACATAATTGGATAAAATAGGTGAGCAGAATAACCCAGGATGCTTCTTTAAAAACAAAAGATTTACAATTTCTATTTCTATTCTGTTTTGATTAATTGTTTTTATTATTGTCTTATAAGTTAGCTTTTAATCATACTCTTTCAAAAAATGATAAAACTTGTTTACTAGAAGTGTCAGTCAATTTACTACACTGTTAACTAACCACAGCGAGGTCCCCAAGAGTACGACAACCCCACAAATCCACTATTCCGTAAAACGATAGGTACACTGCCTAAGTTATAGAAGTAGTCACATATTTCTCCAACAAGTGACACAGGATCTAAAGAGCTCACATTAAAACAGTTGTCAAAGCCTAAAACCGGGAAACACAAGAACCCCGAAGGCAAAGTCAAGAAAGGATAAAACAAAAGTCGAACCCGAAGTGCCTCGAAGAAATCCAAATGACGAAAGGAGAAATGGTGTAAAGGATGACTTCAAAAGTCCAGGTCCAGAAGCTCGAAAGTAACGTCTACATGAACCAGCTAGATGACTTCAAGACAAGGAAGATGATTCTGAGAGAAGATGCAAGGTGCAGCTTTGGTCACCCCTTTAACTCCACATACCTAAAATATCCCTCCATGGTCCCGTTGTCTTTCATCACACCCCATGGCCACGTTATAAGCTTTAAAAACTTCTGACTTGATGGTTGTGTGTCCAATCACGTGAAAGTAACAGATCAAATGCGTAAATCCATTAAATATCGAATTCAATGGTCTAGAATTTTTGACCGTAGGTGAGGAACGAGTGCAAGCACCAAACACGCCTAGTGTAGGTTAGGAAGCACCACATAAAAACATAAGCCTTGACCCTGTGAGGACGAGACTTGTTCACATGTTTAATTAAAGAAAATACTGGGGGCAATCGATCGTTCCGATCGATTGCCATGAACTCAAGCTCAGATTGTCTTAAGGGAAAAATACTGGGGGCAATTGTTGGTTCCAACAATTGCTATGACAACACCAATTGGAACCCAAAGCTCAAACATCACCACCTCCATCATGCACCACCGGCCCGCATAAGCCCTTACCTTTCACATCATACATCACATAGGCTCGCATAAGCCCTTACTTTCATATCATACACCACACAGGCCCACATAAGCCCTCACCTCCACACCACCACTACACAGGCCCACAAAAGCCCTTACCTTCACATCATACACCATACCCCACCGATGGCATGTTCATCTCCTAGGAGATAAATTACAAGTCCGAAGTCTATAGTCAGGAAATGATAATTACACTTTCCATTTCAGTAAACAGAATTTTCTTCAAACACTGCCACATTTGGCACCTCTTTCAACAATTTCTTGTCGTGAACAACTTTCCTTCAAACACTTCGGTTTCATAAACCTCATAATGGCCACATTTGGCACACTTTCTAGCAATGTCTTGCTTTGGAAATTTTTGATCCTTAACATTGCCATGTTTGGCACATTCTCCAATGATTTCTTGTTTTGAACAAGTTTCCTACGTACACTTTGATTGTATTTTGACATGCATATCATCATTGCCACATTTGGCACTTTCATAATCAACTTTCATCATGATCATTTGCATAAAATTTACCTTGCATCCATCCGTACGAGACTCCTCATCATAGACCTGAGATATAGATTCTCACTCGAAGATACAGATTCTTTAGAGATACAGATTCTCACCCAAAGATACAGATTCTTCAGAGATACAGATTCTCACCCGAAGATACAGATTCTCACTCGAAGATACAGATTCTTCAGAGATACAGACTCTCACCCGAAGATACATATTCTTCAGAGATACAGATTCTCACCCATAGATACAGATTCTTCAGAGATACAGATTCTCACCATGAAGATGCAGATTCTTTAGAGATACAAATTCTCGCCTGAGTAGAAGAACTCACCCTCAAGCTCATCATAAGTCTTACCCACTTCCTTAGCACCTGCCACGTTTGGCACTCTCAGTCCAAAACCTTTTACACACACTTTGGAATAAGTTCTGGTCCCTAGATGCACCTAGGTCATACAATTCATCATCGCATTAAGCACATTTCACTCATTATAGGTAGTCAACACCTTGGAATAGCTTGACATTACTTCATCTTATAGGTAGTCAGCACCTTAGAATAGCTTGACATCATTTCATTCATTATAGGTAGTCAACGCTTTAGAATAGCTTGACATCATTCCATTCATTATAGGTAGTCAACGCCTTAGAATAGCTTAACATCATATCATTCTTATAGGTAGTCGGTGCCTTAGAATAGTCTGACATTACATCATTTTTACCTTTAGGTGGTCCACGCCTTAGAATCGCTCGACATCCTTCCACTTTACTCATAGGTAGTCAGCGCCTTAGAATAGCTCGACACAATCTGCATATAGAGCCTTTTAAGATCCAAAATTTTGGGGGTATCACTCAGGCATCAACTAGACTTTTCATTTCCATTACAAAGTCTAGTTGACAGGAGGCAATCTGTTATACCCAAAATTTCAACCCCCCCAGAAGAGAGTCTCTACTAATAGGCTAGTTTGGTCAAGTAGCGAGGGTTCCCAGTTTGATCGGCACATTTCAGTGTACTAGGGACAGCTTAGTCATCTCCCAGGGCATTTTCGTAATTTTTCAAGGCTCCTAAGCCCCCCATAGGCTTTCTCTCTCCTCCAAAGAAGGGTCAAATCAATTCAAAATGCTATGACATTTTAACCAATGATAGAGGATGACATTTTAAGCATAATGGCGTTGGAATTTCGATTTCTCGTATCTCCAATAAATTTCTAGCAATTTCTGATTGAATCTGATGAGAATTTGAATTTAAAAATATTCCAACATTTAAAAAATTCGATTCCACTTCAGAAAAATCATAATTGCCATCCTTGACACGTGGTTAAAATTTCACAATAAAATTCCTTTGGTAAGTCACTTAATTAAAATGCCCAAAAATCTTACTTTTACTAGATTTTCTTTATCTTTAAGAAAGTCTATATAAAGGGATAGATCTTTTGATAAAATCAGAATCTCATAAGCTCAAGAACCCTAGGAAGTGAGAAAGCACTGCCTCCTCTCTCTCTCTCTCTCTATCTCACGTTTTTCAACACCCGACTACCCAAATCATACCGAAAATCCCCCGAAATCATCACCTAAACACGTTTTTCAATTACCAACACATCAAACATCATCAAACATCAACCAAACCACCTCCCAAACGTAAAGAACACCATCAACAATCAACAACCAGAAGCTCGGGCCGAACTCAATCCGGAACCGGCATCATCGGAGCCTCTAGAGAATCGCAACATGAAGAATCATCTAGAATTCAAAGGTAAAACAGGTTATAATTCTACTTTTCTAACTCCCCACAACCTTATTAGCTCTTTGTTAAATTTTGGGCTCGAACCAACCCTTTTCGGCTTCTGTATTGATAATTGCTTTTGCTTCTGCCTAGTTACTTGTTTGTCAAGTTTCGTGCATAATTAGATTTCAAACTGTAATCTTTCAATTACTAACATATTGTATACCATTCAGGCTACACGTACATAATTTTTTAGCCGAAAACTCCGTCGGGAACCACCAGAAAACCCCTGACCGTGGGTAGTCCGGGATCTGGGACCTATGGTCCGGGACCAAGGACGGGTTGTCCGTAGCCACGGACACCCACGAACGGCGGCGAGATTTTAAAATTTTAAAAATTTAGGTTTTACTAAACTATGTCCGGGCCTACGGACATCTTACATTTTTATTTTAGTTCTGTTTTCATAATCATTTAATTCAACTAGGGTCCGTGGTCCCGGACATTAGGTCCGTGGCTACGGACATAATTAAAATTTGACCTAATTATGCCTCCGTAACCCTAGTTTAGGTAATTTTTAATTTCACTTTAATTTTCTGTCAAAAAACGTTAAAAAAATAAAAAAACAGAAGCGCGCACCTAGGTTAAAAACAACTTTGTAGTAAGCCGTAAATGAACTAAGTAGAGGAAAAACGACCTAGGAGGGGTAATGAAAGTACTTGAACCCTAATTAAGTTGAATATCAAGCCCCCGAACCCGAACTCTGCTTTCCTAATTTGATCTAGGTAAAAATTAGGTGGCCACTCATAATAGGTTCCAGTGAGCTAGCTTAGGTTTTAATAATTAATGCTATATGGCATAGTTATTAAACTTAGGTTATAAGTGGACCTAAACCTGGTTAGATCCTAATCAGCTTTAATCAACATAGGATAGGGTTTAAAAATCGAGGCTCACATGTGGTAAAAGTATAAATATGAAAAGTTGAAAATAAAAACAAAATGTTTATTATTTTCGGTAACTTTGAAACTATATAATATACATACTATAAGGTTTAAATGTTATAGTATATGATGAATATGGTATGTTATAAAATAAGTGGTGCAATTGTAATAATTAGAAGGTGTGGGATTTGAAAAGAAAATAAAATATAAACTATATGCCTTTTCGGCAATTATAAAAAAATGCTATAAAACTATAGGTTATATCTTGATACAAAGTTTTGATGTTATAAAATAAGATATTTATAAAAAGGTATAAGTTATGTGGTTATATTGTAATTAATGAAAACTATGTAAATAAAGAAATAACAAGTGTATCATATATATGTTATTTTCGGTAAATATAAATAGTTATCAAAACTATATGTTATAAATTTTAATAACATATAAAATATCATACTATATGATATCATGTTATAAGTGTAACACTTCATAATAGTATGTGGTCAAAGTATGGTTTTACAAACTACAAGTTGTAGCGCATATGTAAATGCAAAAAAATGAAGATATAAACTATAGTATACAATGACATAAATATGATGGTTATTATATGATTTTGGTATGATAAAATAAATCTTGAATGAGGAATAACATGTGCACAATATAAGGGTTTTATACTTCGTTAAATCAATGTATATATATATGTATAAACCGGCGCAAATATATATGCATATATATTATGGTTACAAACCATATAATAGTAAATGATAAACTTTAACCTATTAGTATAATTATATACTATACAGTCATAAGGTTTTAAATAAATACAACTTGTTACACAAATGAGGAGTTGTATAATACAAGCTATATTAAGGAATAGTAATGTACCATGCAATATAAATTAACGTTGCATGGATGCATGTAACCATAGGTTATAAAATACACCATGCATGCAACTATAGGTTATAACACGTACCTATGCATGCAATCGAAACTGTAACACCCCGTCTTAAGCCGTTCATGGTTGTCGCAACTTAACAATAATACATAAATGTCGCAGCGGAAATAAACTAACACCAGGACCTTTCCACGGTCTAATCAACAAGAAATATTGTTTCTTAAATATTTACAACCGTATATCCAAAATACATACACCATTCCGAGTTTTAAGTATCTCAAAAACTACATAATATTTCTCAAGTTCAACCATCAACAGACGGGTGCACAGGCGCTACCCGTACTCAAAATAAAGTCCCACCTAGGGCTACCCGCTCCTACTCTCGTGGTGTGACTTCATGGGCCGCTTACCTGCAAGTGTAAAAACAGCCCCCAAAGGGGGTCAGCAAGAATGCTGGTACGACCCTCTCGTGGCCCCCAAGCTAACGGGGCTACGACGACTAATTGTCGATAGCATGGAAGTTGATTAACATCACAATCATAATATGAAATGCAATAAAACAACACACCACAATGAACATAAATAGCTCACATACAAATGAACTACTCAGGCGTTCCCTTAACAAGTGAGTTAGTTCTTAACTCCTTAGATCCACATTCTCCTTAACCTTTTAATTGCCAACCGATCCACTATTAGACTGGTTAGCCCTTAATTGGTTGCTTATTTTTGTAGGGCTTGGCTAACCCTAGCCGGTAGCAGTGCACTATCCAGCAACAAGCAACCTTTCTTAATTTGTTGGGGATGTAGGCTTGATCCCCCCACGCCATCCTTAATGTGCCTCCACCTCAAACAGTAGTCCGGGTGGTTGGGTCGGTTTGTTGACCCTAGGCGACGAGTTCGAGGACAAGTCTTATTTGGAAGTCGGATCTGATTCAGATACCGACCTCCCCCAATACACATGTGCCGGTACCATTCCGGATTCCTCACTCCCACCCCAAGTTACAGTTAGTGAAAGTCTTAAATATCATGTATTAGTTAAACCTTAACGGGTATTAACCAACAATCACCAATGTACACATCCTCTCCTTAACTCAATAAGTACCAAGCTTAGTTAGTAGCTATCCTTAAGCCTCGTGGGTTAGTGTAAAGAAAACACATACACAACGAGAACATTAATATCCGGTTGCATGCTTTATCTTGTCTTAGTCATATCAAACAAATAGCACACAAGCCGAGGGACACCTCGTTAGCAAGCAGGTCACAAGAAAGACTATACCGTTCACCGCCGGCGATTGTTCGGTTTATCTCCTTCCAAGTCCAAATTCACAAGTCCTAAAACATTCATTCAGTTTTAAGTCATTAATTAGCTCAACTTAACGCAATTTACTTAACTTCCCTGGGCACTAGTATTTACCCATCGTTATTCACTAAGTCTTTATAGTTTCAACTTAAACTCTTAAGCACACCATTACATCTCATTGTCAATTACATTTGTTCACCCACTTAGTAGCCATTACACCCACCAAGCATGCCCTTAATAACTTTATAACATCAATATCTATCAATCCCCACCATTAGATATCATTTCCCAACTTTAAACAAAGTTTTTGGTCAAAACAGCACCGCGTCCGAACTTGTGTCCGAGCTTCCCAAGTTCAGACGCAAGTCGAGACTCAAAAGGGTGCAACCAGACGTGTCCGGTGTCCGAGCTTCCCTATGTTCGGACATAGGTCGAGGAAAAATCAAAAAAAATTTCAAGTGTCGAGACTCAGAAAATTAATCGCAACAGGGCATGTCCGAGCTTCCAGATTCGGACGGAAGTTCGGACAGGCCAGAATACTCATCTTCTATATCCTTAAACATCTCATTTCTTAGTATGTTCTAACCTCGTTTGGGCACTTAAAATACACCTTAAGCCCTCCACTAACCTCCTTAAATCACTCATCAATATCCATCTTAGTCATTATGCATTTTCCTTGTAATAATGTCAACACTTGTAATGTTTTTCACTAGACTTCTAAGTGGTGGTTCTTACCTATTATAACCACTATGCCAAAATGCTTCCTCACCACTATAACATCATCTCCCAAGCATCTTTCACCACCTAAAATTCCTTTATGCAACTACTTAAAGTTCCTACACAAGTTTATGCCTCCTTCTTCTAACACATTATTTCCTTTTTTCTAGTTTACCAACATTTGCCTAAGTCCTTAATACACAAGTTCATTCATTTGATTCCTAAATCCTCCATGATGATGCCTAAGTCATTCTAACTCATTAAAACACCTTGACTCACCCTTTTCATCAAAACAACTCCTAAAGTTTCTTAGTACTTCCTTAGTCATAAAATCTCCTTACACATCTTAAACACTTAGGTTCTTTACTAAATTTTGCCATGGGTTCTCTAGTATATTGTTACACCAAAAATTTAGTTCTTCACCATCAATTAGCTATCAACATTCAAATTCTCACTAAACCTCCTTAGCACACATCAAACATCAAAACTACACTACATCACAATATAGTGCATAAACTTGAATTGCTTGGCACCTAGGCCCTTAAATGACTTGGCTCTTAGGCCCTTAAATGCATAAATCTTAAACACTGAATTTCCTCAACATAAATAGCCTTGACCTGCAAATACACACAACAAGGCTCCCATTGCAATTTAAATGTTCTTATAATTCACCTTGACATCCTTAAACTATCTCCTTTTTCTCATTTGCTCCTTAGTCACAACTTCACAAGTATAGTCTTTGTTTCTCCTAGGTTTTTATAACTCTTTCCCAATGTAAACTCTACACCAACTCATCACATACCTAAATCCCATCCCTTAATACATTAAACACCTTAAGGTAAGACATTTACCTTGACCCTGTGAGGACGAGACTTGTTCACATGTTTAATTAAAGAAAATACTAGGGGCAATCGATCGTTCCGATCGATTGCCATGAACTCAAGCTCATTGTCTTAAGGGAAAAACTACTGGGGGCAATTGTTGGTTCCAACAATTGCTATGACAACACCAATTGGAACCCAAAGCTCAAACATCACCACCTCCATCATGCACCACCGGCCCGCATAAGCTCTTACCTTTCACATCATACATCACATAGGCTCGCATAAGCCCTTACTTTCATATCATACACCACACAGGCCCCATAAGCCCTCACCTCCACACCACCACTACACAGGCCCCAAAAGCCCTTACCTTCACTTCATACATACCCCACCGATGGCATGTTCATCTCCTAGGAGATAAATTACAAGTCCGAAGTCTATAGTCAGGAAATGATAATTTCACTTTCCTTTTCAGTAAACAGAATTTTCTTCAAACACTGCCACCTTTGGCACCTCTTTCAACAATTTCTTGTCTTGAACAACTTTCCTTCAAACACTTCAGTTTCATAAACCTCATAATGGCCACATTTGGCACACTTTCTAGCAATGTCTTGCTTTGGAAATTTTTGATCCTTAACATTGCCATGTTTGGCACATTCTCCAATGATTTCTTGTTTTGAACAAGTTTCCTACGTACACTTTGATTGTATTTTGACATGCATATCATCATTGCCACGTTTGGCACTTTCATAATCAACTTTCATCATGATCATTTGCATAAAATTTACCTTGCATCCATCTGTACGAGACTCCTCATCATAGACCAGAGATATAGATTCTCACTCGAAGATACAGATTCTTCAGAGACACAGATTCTCACCCTAAGATACAGATTCTTCAGAGATACAGATTCTCACCCGAAGATACAGATTCTCACTCGAAGATACAGATTCTTCAGAGATACAGACTCTCACCCGAAGATACATATTCTTCAGAGATACAGATTCTCACCCATAGATACAGATTCTTCAGAGATACAGATTCTCACCATGAAGATGCAGATTCTTTAGAGATATAAATTCTCGCCTGAGTAGAAGAACTCACCCTCAAGCTCGTCATAAGTCTTACCCACTTCCTTAGCACCTGCCACGTTTGGCACTCTCATTCCAAAACCTTTTACACACACTTTGGAATAAGTTCTGGTCCCTAGATGCACCTAGGTCATACAATTCATCATCGCATTAAGCACATTTCACTCATTATAGGTAGTCAACACCTTGGAATAGCTTGACATTACTTCATCTTATAGGTAGTCAGCACCTTAGAATAGCTTGACATCATTTCATTCATTATAGGTAGTCAACGCTTTAGAATAGCTTGACATCATTCCATTCATTATAGGTGGTCAACGCCTTAGAATAGCTTACATCATATCATCCTTATAGGTAGTCGTTGCCTTAGAATAGTCTGACATTACATCATTTTTACCTTTAGGTGGTCCACGCCTTAGAATCGCTCGACATCCTTCCACTTTACTCATAGGTAGTCAGCGCCTTAGAATAGCTCGACACAATCTGCATATAGAGCCTTTTAAGATCCAAAATTTTGGGGGTATCACTCAGGCATCAACTAGACTTTTCATTTCCATTACAAAGTCTAGTTGACAGGGGGCAATTTATTATACCCAAAATTTCAACCCCCCAGAAGAGAGTCTCTACTAATAGGCTAGTTGGTCAAGTAGCGAGGGTTCCCAGTTTGATCGGCACATTTCAGTGTACTAGGGACAGCTTAGTCATCTCCCAGGGCATTTTCGTAATTTTTCAAGGCTCCTAAGCCCCCCATAGGCTTTCTCTCTCCTCCAAAGAAGGGTCAAATCAATTCAAAATGCTATGACATTTTAACCAATGATAGAGGATGACATTTTAAGCATAATGGCGTTGGAATTTCGATTTCTCGAATCTCCAATAAATTTCTAGCAATTTCTGATTGAATCTGACGAGAAATTAAATTTAAAAATATTCCAACATTTTAAAAATTCGATTCCACTTTAGAAAAATCATAATTGCCATCCTTGACACATGGTTAAAATTTCACAATAAATTCCTTTGGGAAGTCACTTAATTAAATGCCAAAAAATCTTACTTTTACTAGATTTTCTTTATCTTTAAGAAAGTCTATATAATGGATAGATCTTTTGATAAAATCAGAATCTCATAAGCTCAAGAACCCTAGGAAGTGAGAAAGCACAGCCTCCCCTCTCTCTCTCTCTCTCACGTTTTTCAACACCCGACTACCCAAATCATACCGAAAATCCCCCGAAATCATCACCTAAACACGTTTTTCAATTACCAACACATCAAACATCATCAAACATCAACCAAACCACCTCCCAAACGTGAAGAACACCATCACAACAACAACTAAGCTCGGGCCGAACTCAATACGGAACCGGCATCATCGGAGCCTCTAAAGAATCCCAACATGAAGAATCATCTAGAATTCAAAGGTAAAACAGGTTATAATTCTACTTTTCTAACTCCCCACAACCTTATTAGCTCTTTGTTAAATTTTGGGCTCGAACCAACCCTTTTCGGCTTCTGTATTGATAATTGCTTTTGCTTCTGCCTAGTTACTTGTTTGTCAAGTTTCATGCATAATTAGATTTCAAACTGCAATCTTTCAATTACTAACAATTGTATACCATTCAGGCTACACATACATAATTTTTTAGCCGAAAACACCGTCGGGAACCACCAGAAACCCCTGTCCGTGGTAGTCCGGGATCTCGGACCTATGGTCCGGGACCAAGGACGGGTTGTCCGTGGCCACGGACACCCACGAACGGCGGCGGGATTTTAAAATTTTAAAAATTTAGGTTTTGCTAAACTATGTCCGGGCCTACGGACATCCTGTCCGTGGCCCCGAACTTTTCAAATTTACATTTTATTTTAGTTCTGTTTTCATAATCATTTAATTCAACTGGGGTCCGTGGTCCCGGACATTAGGTCCGTGGCTACGGACATAATTAAAATTTGACCTAATTATGCCTCTATAACCCTAGTTTAGGTTGTTTTTAATTTCACTTTAATTTTCTGTGAAAAAACGTTAAAAAAATAAAAAAACAGAAGGCGCACCTAGGTTAAAACAACTTTGTAGTAAGCCGTAAATGAACTAAGTAGAGGAAAAACACCTAGAGGGTAATGAAAGTACTTGAACCCTAATTAAGTCGAATATCAAGCCCCCGAACCCGAACTCTCCTTCCTAATTTGATCTAGGTAAAAATTAGGTGGCGACTCATAATAGGTTCCAGTGAGCTAGCTTAGGTTTTAATAATTAATGCTATATGGCATAGTTATTAAACTTAGGTTATAAGTGGACCTAAACCTGGTTAGATCCTAATCAGCTTTAATCAACATAGGATAGGGTTTAAAAATCGAGGCTCACATGTGGTAAAGTATAAATATGAAAAGTTGAAAATAAAAACAAATGTTTATTATTTTCGGTAACTTTGAAACTATATAATATACATACTATAAGGTTTAAATGTTATAGTATATGATGAATATGGTATGTTATAAAATAAGTGGTGCAATTGTAATAATTAGAAGGTGTGGGATTTGAAAAGAAAATAAAATTTAAACTATATGCCTTTTCGGCAATTATAAAAAAAATGCTATAAAACTATAGGTTTATCTTGATACAAAGTTTTGATGTTATAAAATAAGATATTTATAAAAAGGTATAAGTTATGTGGTTATATTGTAATTATTGATAACTATGTAAAAAAAGAAATAACAAGTGTATCATATATATGTTATTTTCGGTAAATATAAATAGTTATCAAAACAATATGTTATAAAGTTTAATGACATATAAAATATCATACTATATGATATCATGATATAAGTGTAACACTTCATAATAGTATGTGGTCAAAGTATGGTTTTACAAACTACAAGTTGTAGCGCATATATAAATGCAAAAAAATGAAGATATAAACTATAGTATTCAATGACATAAATATGACGGTTATTATATGTTTTTGGTATGATAAAATCAATCTGAATGAGGAATAACATGTGCATAATACGTTTTTATACTTCGTTAAATCAATGTATATATATATGTATAAACCGGCGCAAATATATATGCATATATATTATGGTTACAAACCATATAATAGTAAATGATAAATGTTAACCTATTAGTATAATTATATACTATAAAGTCATAAGGTTTTAAATAAATACAACTTGTTACACAATGAGGAGTTGTATAATACAAGCTATATTAAGGAATAGTCATGTACCATGCAATATATTAACGTTGCATGGATGCATGTAACCATAGGTTATAAATATACCATGCATGCAACTATAGGTTATAACACGTACCTATGCATGCAATCGAAACTGTAACACCCCGTTCTTAAGCCGTTCATGGTTATCGCAACTTAACAATAATACATAAACGTCGCAGCGGAAATAAACTAACACCAGGACCTTGCCACGGTCTAATCAACAAGAAATACCATTTCTTAAAATTTACAACCATATATCCAAAATACATACACCAATTTGAGTTTTAAGTATCTCAAAACTACATAATATTTCTCAAGTTCAACCATCAACAGACGGGTCACAGGCGACTACCCGTACTCAAAATAAAGTCCCACCTAGGGCTACCCGCTCCTACTCTCGTGGTGTGACTTCATGGGCCGCTTACCTGCAAGTGTAAAACAGCCCCAAGGGGGTCACACGAATTGCTGGTACGACCCTCTCGTGCCTTAAGCTCACGGGGCTACGACGACTAATTGTCGATAGCATGGAAGTTGATTAACATCACAATCATAATAGAAATGCAATAAAACAAACACACACAATGAACATAATAGCTCACATACAAATGAACGACTCAGGTGTTCCCTAACAAGTGAGTTAGTTCTTAACTCCTTAGATCCACATTCTCCTTAACCTTTTAATTGCCAACCGATCCACTATTAGACTGGTTAGCCCTTAATTGGTTGCTTATTTTTGTAGGGCTTGGCTAACCCTAGCCGGTAGCAGTGCACTATCCAGCAACAAGCAACCTTTCTTAATTTGTTGGGGATGTAGGCTTGATCCCCCCACGCCATCCTTAATGTGCCTCCACCTCAAACAGTAGTCCGGGTGGTCGGGTCGGTTTGTTGACCCTAGGCGACGAGTCCGAGGACAAGTCTTATTTGGAAGTCGGATTTGATTCAGATACCGACCTCCCCCAATACACATGTGCCGGTACCATTCCGGATTCCTCACTCCACCCCAAGTTATGGTTAGTGAAAGTCTTAAATATCATGTATTAGTTAAACCTTGACGGGTATTAACCAACAATCACCAATGTACAAATCCTCTCCTTAACTCAATAAGTACCAAGCTTAGTTAGTAGCTATCCTTAAGCCTCGTGGGTTGGTGTAAAGAAAACACATACACAACGAGAACATTAATATCCGGTTGCATGCTTTATCTTGTCTTAGTCATATCAAACAATAAATAGCACACAAGCCGAGGGACACCTCGTTAGCAAGCAGGTCACAAGAAAGACTGTACCGTTCACCGTCGGCGATTGTTCGGTTTATCTCCTTCCAAGTCCCAATTCACAAGTCCTAAAACATTCATTCAGTTTTAAGTCATTAATTAGCTCAACTTAACGCAATTTACTTAATGTCCCTGGGCACTAGTATTTACCCATCGTTATTCACTAAGTCTTTATAGTTTCAACTTAAACTCTTAAGCACACTATTACCTCATTATCAATTACATTTGTTCACCCACTTAGTAGCCATTACACCCACCAAGCATGCCCTTAATAACTTTATAACATCAATATCTATCAATCCCCACCATTAGATAACATTTCCTAACTTTAAACAAAGTTTTTGGTCAAAACAGCACCGCGTCCGAAGTTGTGTCTGAGCTTCCCAAGTTCGGACGCAAGTCGAGACTCAAAAGGGTGCAACCAGACGTGTGTCCGAGCTTCCCTAAGTTTGGACATGGGTCGAGGAAAAATCAAAGGAAAAATTTCAAGTGTCCGAACTTCGAAGGCCGGACAGAAGTCCGGACACTGGTCGAGACTCAGAAAATTTAATCGCAACAGGGCATGTCCGAGCTTCCAGATTCGGACGGAAGTTCGGACAGGCCAGAATACTCATCTTCTATATCCTTAAACACTTATCTCATTTCTTAGTATGTTCTAACCTCGTTTGGGCACTTAAAATACACCTTAAGCCCTCCACTAACCTTCTTAAATCACTCATCAATATCCATCTTAGTCATTATACATTTTCATTGTAATAATGTCAACACTTGTAATGTTTTTCACTAGACTTCTAAGTGGTGGTTCTTACCTATTACAACCACTATGCCAAAATGCTTCCTCACCACTATAACATCATCTCCCAAGCATCTTTCACCACCTAAAATTCCTCTATGCAACTACTTAAAGTTCCTACACAAGTTTATGCCTCCTTCTTCCAGCACATTATTTCCTTTTTACTAGTTTACCAACATTTGCCTAAGTCCTTAATACACAAGTTCATTCATTTGATTCCTAAATCCTCCATGATGATGCCTAAGACATTCTAACTCATTAAAACTCCTTGACTCACCCTTTTCATCAAAACAACTCCTAAAGTTTCTTAGTACTTCCTTAGTCATAAAATCTCCTTACACATCTTAAACACTTAGGTTCTTTACTAAATTTTGCCATGGGTTCTCTAGTATATTGTTACACCAAAACATTTAGTTCTTCACCATAAATTAGCTATCAACATTCAAATTCTCACTAAACCTCCTTAGCACACATCAAACATCAAAACTACACTACATCACAATATAGTGCATAAACTTGAATTGCTTGGCACCTAGGCCCTTAAATGACTTGGCTCTTAGGCCCTTAAATGCATAAATCTTAAACACTGAATTTCCTCAACATAAATAGCCTTTGACCTGAAAGTACACACAACAAGGCTCCCATTGCAATTTAAATGTTCTTATAATTCACCTTGACATCCTTAAACTATCTCCTTTTTCTCATTTGCTCCTTAGTCACAACTTAACAAGTATAGTCATTGTTTCTCCTAGGTTTTTATAACTCTTTCCCAATGTAAACTCTACACCTAACTCATCACATACCTAAATCCCATGTAACACCCCTACTACGCACATAACTATACTTGGAATCGCAGCGGAAAATAAACAACTAAACGGTAACTAAACGATTGGTGCTACAATGCCGTCAACCACCCACGTGGCTAACAAGGCTGAATAAATACAATTGTACCGGTCTGATGATCAGACTCCCGAGCATAGAACTAACAACCATATATATAACAATATAATACCGAGTATTTACATAAATCCTTCACGGTATACTTCACTGTAAACCGTCACCAACAAGTATATAATACGCCACGGGTGCACAGGCGCAACCCGGGCAAACATCCAAAAGTACTTCAAAAGTAAACTACTCTCTAGGACCTAGAGCCACTCTGCCTCTTCGATCCTCATCCTGCAATAAAAATATGGAGCCCCCGAGGGGGTCAGCACCTTTGCTGGTATGGCTAACGCGCAGCCCATCGGCTACCGGGATACGCGCAACCAATTGTCATGATGACATGATATTTATTTTAAAACACACAACATATACATATATAACATAACACAGGTATTGAACACAACATAACACACATCACAAACATACAATTCCTTTTAGGAAGAGAACCAACACAGTTAGTCCCCATTGAGAGCTTAGAGAATGTTGCCATGCTCATACCTTGCTCGTTACACAATTCGTTACCGTCCGGTTAGATTGAACGGTTAACTTAACACAAGGTGCCTCGGATATAGTGATCCAAGCACACCGAAACAAAACACATAGTATGCCCCTGTGGCCCGACGTGAGTCAGTAAAATAGCCTTGGTTAAGCTAAAGGGAAGGTTAGAAACCAAATTGGAAACTTAACCATAACATACAGAGAGAATCGAACCGGTTATGACATCGACTCCCATACTCACACGCGTGGCCGGAACAGACCGGACTCCTCACTTCCCCCGTTAGCCCATGTTAGTAGTTCAACATTGAGCACAACAACAATTCACAATAATAGGTCAAGTCTTGTTAGACTCTCACATGGGAAGAGAGAGTCATAATTAACAACATAATAATATTTAACAACTGTAAACTCTTTACATGCTTTAATCTTACAAAGTCATAAACACACAGAAAACAAACAACACACAAGCCGGTGTAAACCGGTAGGCAACAGACTGCAAGAAAACCATACCTTGGTCCTTGCCTCGTTTGGTTTCCACCTTAAGAGAATCCTAAACACATTAGTAATGTCGGTTAATTATTTATTTAACTCCAAACTTACTAAGTATTTAACATGATTGTATGACATGTTTTAATGCCTATCTTACCCTAGGTTACCTTCATTATACACCCTAGGGTTAACTACATAAGTCACATTCTTTTCTGTTTTTTTTTTACAAGCTTTGGTCCGACCGACCCACCGTCCGACCCACAACTGGGTCGGACCCTCCCAGTGGTTTTGGTTCTGAAGAATCTTACCTTGACCGACCCATGTCCGACCCAACCTTCTGGGTCGGTCCATTACAGAAGCCCTTTTCTTCCTCATAATCATGCCCGTCCGACCCACGTCCGACTCACTCGACTGGGTCGGACCATGTGCGAACATTTCCTTCCTTTGAAACTTGACCGACCGACCCATGTCCGACCCACCCTTTTGGGTCGGACCATCACCGAACACTTCCCTAACATCTAACAGAGGCTCGACCGACCCAAAACTGGGCCGGACCCCTGGGTCGGTCGCCTTCTAAACTTACCCAAACTTGCCAATTCTTCACCAAACTTCTCCTAAGGCCTCTTAATGCTTCCTAACAACATTTGGTAACCTTACATCCACATACAACATCCATGAAACTCATTTTCTAATTCCTTAAACCATTTACTTATTTCCTTGTAAAATTCCTTAACACTTATGTTATCTTATACTAGGTTCCTAGATGGTGTTTCTCACCTATGGTAACTACTATCCCAAAATGCTTTCTCCTTGATTTAATATCATCTCCCAAGCATCATCTCTCACAACTAACTCCTTATATCATTACTTCAAATCCTTTCTCAAGTTCATACATTCTCCTTAGTTTACCAAAGTTTGCCTAAGTCTTTACCTAAGTCCAAAATGACTTTGGTACATACTAAAACCTCAAGATCATGCCTAAGTCCTAATTACACTCTAGAACACTTCCTAGTTCATCAAAATTCCTTTACAACATCATGAACTCCTTATGCATTTTTCTAAATTTCGACATAGTTTCTCCTAGCATTTGTTACACCTTAGCACATTATTTTCATCATTAAACATCCTAGAACACTAAGAACACCAAGAACACTTTCTTACACAACTTCACCAAATTCACACTACATCACAATATAGTGCATAACTTTAAATTGCATGGCACTTAGGCCCTTAAAATGCATGGCTCTTAGGCCCTTAAAGTGCTTAAATCATAAACACTGAATTTCCACAATATATATGCCTTTAACCTGCAAATACACTCAACACACACATATGCCTTTTACTAAGCTCTTGAGAACACTTTACTAAGTCATTCCCCATTGGCTCTTTAGGTAGTTTTAATAAGCATTTATAAGCTCATTTCTCCTAAGGCATTAAAATAGCATTAGGTTAGTAGATTTACCTCTTTTGCAAAATAACTTCTTTCTTGTTTCCTTTAGAAACCAATAGAGTACTTGCTTCTTTGACAAGTTCTAAACAATATACAAACTTTATAATGAGTATTCAAGCTATAAGCTTCATCTCATTGTAAACCCTAATTTGACATTGTTTCAAAAACATTAATGTAGTTGTTTTACCTTGCTCTTTGAAGAGAGTTTGAATACCTAGCAAGAGAGGACTCCACTTAGTCCATGAAGAGTTGGAATGAAGCTAGAACAAAGTCACATAAGAAGCTCTTTCAATGTATATTTTCGGACATGGCAAAAACAAGGAGGAAAGGAAGTTTTTATTTGAGATTCCTTACCTAGAATCCAAGGAGAGTAATAATATGTCAAAATACAAGCTCAAGCTCCTTCAATGGTGGAACACCTTGGCACCGAAATGGAGCTCTTGGAGTTTTGAGAAGATAGGAATGAAGAGCTTGATGAGAGGAAGAGATTGGTGGTCTTTGTTTTTGATTTGGACAAGTGAGCTTGATTTAGCAAGTGGTCAAAGGTGGAGCTCTAATGGTGATAGTGGTATTACCGTGAGAGAACAATGAAGAAGGGAGGAGATGAGTGGGAAACCGTGTGAGCAAGGAAGGGAAATGAGAGAATGAAGATAGAATTTGCTTTTAAGAGATATTTATACTTATAAAGTAAAAAGGTAGCTTATTTACTTATCTTTACTTACTTAATACATTAATAAGAGAGTGGTGAGTCACCCCTTATAAAAACCGGCCCCTTATATTAGTGTGGGGGTGTTTTAGTCTTTGTTTGTCAATTTAATTACTTAATACAACATATGTTACAAACTAGCTTATAAAAAGTACTATTCACCTATACAAGGCACATAGAAGTGAAATTTTTGATTTCCCACTAATATAGCCAAAATGTGATACTATATAGTACACATATATATTTAAGAGTAATGATGGACATTTAGCCATTCAAAACTCATTTACAAGACAATTTTTCAAAAACGTGCTTTAAGACTTCTTAAAGCACATTTTGTGTTTTAACTTGTTTTCAAGCTTGGTTTTCTTTGGTAATTGGTTTAATATGTTCATTAGTATATAAATGAGGTCTTGGTAAGCTCATTAGGTCTTACTCAAGTTTATCCCAAGCTTAGAGCACATTTTAGCTCTTATTGACTTTAAACACATTTGTGTTTCCTTTTGTTTAAATTTTTAGTAAGGTTTCTAAGACTCTTTTAGTCTTGTTACACCCTATTTAGGTGTTTAAACAACATAACTAGGTTTGGGGTATTTCAATCTACCCCCTTAAAAGAACTTTGTCCCCAAAGTTCATACTTCCACATAACTTTAAACATTAGAACATGAGAACACATATTAACAACACTTCTATATCACATTAACAACATCTTACATCATATCGGACACGTGGTCCAAACAACAAAACATCACAACATCATTCAGACTCAGCGGTCTGCAACATTAACAACATGACAATACAACACAGACAATGTATCAAATACATGTCATATACATAACCGAAACGGCTCTACCCCCCTTAAATAGGGGTACGCCCCGTACCCTATACATACAAACACTAAGAAGTAAACAACGACGGGTACTTCGCCTTCATCTTATCTTCCAGCTCCCAAGTGGCCTCCTCCACGTCCTGGTTAGACCAGAGGACCTTCACCAGTCTCACGGACTTATGGCGAGTGTCTCGAGTCTTAGTGTCCAGAATCCGTACCGGAGTCTCCACTGATCGCATGGTCGGCTCTAAAGTTAGCCTTTCAGGCTGAAGCACATGAGACGGATGAGACATATACTTCTTCAACTGGGACACATGAAATACATCATGTACCTTGCCCAGCTCGGCGGGTAAATCAAGTCTATAAGCTACCGGGCCGATCCGCTCCGTCACAATATAAGGTCCCACATATTTGGGCTCAACTTGCCTTTCTGGCCAAAACGAAACACTCCCTTCATGGGGGATACTCTCAAAAATACCTGATCGCGCACGGCGAACTCCAGGTCACGTCGGCGCACATCTGCGTACGACTTTTGTCTATCCTGAGCTGCTTTCATATTAGCCCTGATCTGGCGAACTTCTGCCTGAACTTGCTCAAGATACTCTGGTCCTATAATGACCGTCTCACTCGACTCATCCCAGCATAATGGCGTGCGGCATGGTCTACCGTACAATGCCTGGAAGGGAGACATCTTGATCGATGCATGATAACTGTTGTTGTAGCTAAATTCGATCAGATGTAACTTATCAATCCAGCTGGTCTGAAAGTCAAGTGCACATGCACGTAGCATATCCTCAAGTGTCTGTATGGTGCGCTCACTCTGACCATCGGTCTGTGGGTGAAACGCCGTGCTCAATTTCAGTTCAGTACCAAGTGCCTCTCGTGTAGACTTCCAATATCTGGATAAGAATCTGGTATCTCTGTCAGATACTATCGTCTTTGGTACACCATGATGTCTAACAATCTCTTTATCGAATAATTCTGCCAATCTTGCCACTTTCCAGGTGTCCTTCATCGGAATGAATCGAGACACCTTGGTCAGTCGGTCAACTACCACCCAAATCATATTCAGACCTCCCCTTGTAGGCGGAAGCCCACTACGAAGTCCATAGATATGTCATGGAACTTCCACTCCGGCACTGGCATTGGCTGCACCATACCACCAGGCCGTCGGTGCTCAAACTTGACCTTCTGACAAGTGAGACACCTCAACACATAGTCATTACATCCTTTTTCATTCCAGCCCACCAGAAGTATCTTTTCATACCTTTATACATCTTTGAAGCTCCGGGGTGAATCGAAGTAGTAGAACAATGGGATTCACTCAATATGCGCTCCTTCAGCTCAGCGCTACTCCTGGGTATACATAATCTGCCATTGAGCCTAATCAGGTCATCATCGTGGAGTCTGAAGTCATACTTCTGACCCTCGAATGTGCCATCAATAAGCTTCTGTCTAATCTCCATCATGTACTGATCCGTCATCTGAGCACTCCGCACCTCTTCAACCAAGCCAGTATGAGAGACTAGCGAATGGAGAGAGTGTGCTCGGCGACTCAATGCGTCCGCTACCACATTTGCCTTACCCTCCTTGTACTGTAAATTGATGTCATAATCATTCAGGAATTCAACCCACCTTCTTTGCCTCATGTTCAACTCCTTCTGAGTGAACAAGTACTTTAAACTCTTGTGGTCAGAAAATCGTCACACTTACCCCATACAAATGATGTCGCCATATCTTCAGTGCGAAGACAATGGCCCCCAACTCTAAGTCGTGGGTAGGGTAGTTCTCCTCATGCTTCTTCAGCTGTCGGGAGGCGTAAGCCACGACCTTCCCGTGTTGCATCAACACACAACCCATACCCTGCCTGATGCGTCGCAATAGACCTCAAAACCATCTGGACCGTCTGGTAATGTCAGAACCGGTGCAGATGTCAGAGCATCCTTGAGACTCGCGAAAGCCCTCTCACAGTCGACTGTCCACTCGAATGGTGCATCCTTCTTCATCAAGGAAGTCATCGGCTTCGAGACACTGGAGAAGTCCTTCACAAATCTCCTATAGTAACCTGCCAGACCGAGGAAGCTCCTGATATCGGTAACTGTCTTCGGCCTAGGCCAGGTGCGCACTGCATCTATCTTTGCCGGATCAACAGCGATCCCGGCCTCAGATATCACATGTCCAAGGAATGATACTTGGTTCAACCAAAATTCACACTTAGAAAATTTAGCATACAGCTGATTCTTTCTCAATGTCTGCAATACATCTCTCAGGTGGCTTTCATGCTCACCTTTCGATTTCGAATACACAAGTATGTCATCGATGAAGACTACCACTGATTTGTCCAACTGATCTTGGAACAAACGGTTCATTAAGTCCATGAACTTTGCTGGTGCATTTGATAGCCAACGGCAAACATAACGGTGAACTCATAGTGCCCATACCTAGTTCTGAAAGCTGTCTTTTCGATATCACTGTCACGGATGGCAATCTGGTGATATCCGGAACGTAGGTCTATCTTGGAGAATACTGATGCTCCCCTAAGCTGATCAAATAGATCGTCGATGCGTGGTAAGGGGTAACGGTTCTTCACCGTAACAGCATTCAGCTCCCGATAATCAATACATAGGCGGAGGCTACCGTCCTTCTTCTTCACGAAGAGACCGGCGCTCCCCATGGTGACACACTAGGGCGGATAAAGCCCTTGTCGAGTAGGTCTCTCAGCTGCTCCTTGAGCTCTGTCTCTGCTGGAGCCATACGGTAAGGTGCTTTCGCAATGGGTCCGGTGCCCGGAACTAATCAATCTCAAACTCAACCTCTCGTGCTGGCGGCATGCCCGGCAGTTCCTTAGGAAATACATCAGGAAACTCCGACACTACCGGCACATCTGGGCTAAACTCAGGGTCTCTCTCTATGTCCTGGACATAGCAGAGGTATACATCACTCCCTCGTCGTAACTCGTGATACATAGCCATGGCGGTGATGATCTGAGTCGAAGGCTCCCTGGGCCTCTGGCGGTAAGATATGGTAACCCCAGATGGACTCCGAAGAAGCAGTCGATGCTCGGCACACAGGATTCTGCCCTTGTGCCGCTCCAACCAGTTCATCCCGACAATCACATCAAAGCCTAGTCCGTCGAACTCTATCAAGTCGATCGGAAACTCTCACCCTGATTCGAACAATAGCACCTCGGTAGTACGGGTACATCTGATCCGCTCTTTCGACGGGAGAGTAACCACGAAGTCTGGCATCTCTTCACCATCTAACCCCAGCCTCTTCGCAAATGATAGCGAAATGAATGTATGTGAGGCTCCAGAGTCGAACAAGATCGATGCATCCACGCCATTCACTGGAAAGGTACCGGTGAGGATTGTGCCGCTCTTGCCGGCTTCTGCCTTATTGCAGACACTCAGTATACCTCCCGTTCCGAGTGCACAGCCTAATTCATTGGCAAACTAATAAGTATTGGGTAACAACACGGTTTATATGCTTCAAACAACTCCACTTTATTCATTAACACACTCCTTTTTACAACATTTATTGGCTTATACTGTCGCCATGATTCACACTTACAACATCCTTAATACATACTGGTTTGTCACATAATTATACAAGGCTTAAAACTGTCTGAAAGTCAAATTCAGACGTCCGGGTTTCATGTGTGTGGCATTGATCACTGCCGACGGTGCGGTATTCAGTTTGATCTTCCTGATGCCATGGTATAGCATCCTTGATTGCCCACCCATGATTAATACATCTCCCGATTTTAGCAATAGCTTCTTTGCGAGGTCAGCACGCTTCTGCTCGCCATACACAAACACTGCGGTGTCACCAATGGACCAAGACACCACGGGTACTCCCTTACTTAGAGACTCGGGTGACTCGTCCTTGTCTTGGTGCATACCCAACCGTCCACCTTTCTGGTAGAAGTTTACAATGCATAGATCTGCTTTTACACTTGGAATTGATTCCGTTTCAACTTGTTGAGCAATTCCCACGGCGTGGTTAACGACCGCATGGAACTCCTCTGGTATACTTGCTACTGTTGCTCCATCTTCAGCTCGTACTTCTTGATATGACTTGGTGTAAGGGTTCCAGTCCTTACCCATGCACATCATCTTCAATTGCATCCTTGCTCCGTTCGGGTATTCGGGTGTGTAAAACCCTCCTGGTTTTGCTCCAAGTTCGTCGCATCGTCTGATGATATGGATTTGTGCCTCCGGTGTCAGGTATCCATTTAAAAGTATCATACCTGGCTGGATGACCTGACATTGCTCCAATGGGAAGTCGGTGATGTTGATGGTGGTTTCTTCAGGGTTTGGTGTGGGTGGGATTGGATAACATATATTGAAAGTTCCTTTAAGTTTAGAGTACTCTAATTAGGTAAATCTCACACTATACTTATTTATTCACTCACATGGTTGCTTATTTAAACTCACTCACACATATGCATGAAATGCGGTATGCAGACACTTATTACATTCAACAATTTAGGCGGTACCTGGTCTAGAAGAGGGCCCTGGCGCCTCAGACCGGTCCACCACATTCAGGGTGGCCTTGTTGGACCCCGACCCCTTCCCCTTCTGGGACTCCGTGTACCTCTGATCTGGGGGTGGCTGGTTCGCCGTCTTCTGGCCATCGGTGGTCGCAGTGGCCTTACCCTTCCATTGCCCCTTGGGCCTGAAGTTCCTACTGTTCGGGTTCTGCCAGCACTCATGGTCGCGGTGACCCATCTTCTTACAGTACCGGCACTGAACATCATTACCCTTGCAGTCCTTGCCGGGGTGGTCGCCGTTGCACCACTTGCAGTAATAGTGGCGCTCCGGTCCAGAGCCCGTGCTAGCTGCTATCACAATACACCATTAATACTTGTTTCACAACTTATTAACATATACTCTAACTCATCACACAGGTTTAGACAATTACCCTTAGGTGGGTAAGAACGTAGGGGCTTGGCCGCATACGCATAGGTGAGCTGCAGAGGCTCATCAGCAGTGGTGGTCTGGGTCTGGCCCTTGCCACCCTGTTGCTGTCCTTTCTGGGACTGGGGTATGACTTCTTCTTCTTCCCTCCCCACTGCCCTTGCGTGCCTTGGCCCTCGTTCTGAGCCTTGCGCTTGAGCGCACTCTCCTCGTCCCTCAGACGGACGGTGATCTCCACAATAGCAGCGGCATGATAGCACTCCTATATTTAGGGTGTCAGTTATGCCCCGCCAAATAAACTCACATCACATTAACACATTGTACACACTTATTCACATTACACTGTAATTCCTTTACCTGCAAGGTGGTATATCCAGTAGGCCCCATGCCGTAGCGTAGGCGATAGTTCAGTCCGTTGTAGAAACGGTTCACAAGGATCCGGTCTGAGTAACCCAGATCCGGTAGCAGGTGGATTAGTCCGATGAAGGCTGAGTAGTACTCATCTACCGTCATCTTATCCCCTTGCCTCAGGTTGTCCAACTCCAGGCGCTTGGCCTCTTGCACATGTATAGGGTAGTATTTGGCTCAGCAGAAGAGCCGTGTACTCCCTCCACTGGAATGTCGGATCAGCAACTCTACCCTCGCGCACAAGCTTCCACCAGTTTTGTGCCGAGCCTTTCAGTAGTAAGCAGCAAGTCGTACCTTGACCTGCTCAGGTGGTGCTAGGGTTTCGAAGGCGGTCTCCATCTCGGAGATGTATGCCTCGAGCTTACGGGGATCGGTCTCCCCACTGAATGAAGGCGGCCTCAGATCAGCCAACGCCTTGACCCAATTGGTCTCTCGTGGCGGTGGTGGTGGTGGCTGAACTCCGGGCTGTTGCCCTTGCTGTATAGCAGCAACTAACTGGGGTACCATCTGGGCTACGGCGGCTGCAACTGCCTCAGCCATAGTCTGGGCCGTAGTATCATCGCCCTGGTCACCCATATCTCCAGTACCGCGCCCGCGGCCTCTACCTCGTGGTCTACCTGACATCTGAATTCATATTAACATTTCATTAGCATCATGCTTGCACACTTATCGGTCCAACGATCGTAACGCTTCCCGATAAGAAGGTATCTCCACACTTAGTTAGTGGTTAACCTTTCCAAATCTGTTCACTTAGGTATCTGTAGTTAGGTTTCCTAACTCGGTATATCCCTAAGCTCGGTATTCTAGTCATCAGAGCGATACTTCGCTCTGATACCACTTTTTGTAACACCCCTACTACGCACATAACTATACTTGGAATCGCAGCGGAAAATAAACAACTAAACGGTAACTAAACGATTGGTGCTACAATGCCGTCAACCACCCACGTGGCTAACAAGGCTGAATAAATACAATTGTACCGGTCTGATGATCAGACTCCCGAGCATAGAACTAACAACCATATATATAACAATATAATACCGAGTATTTACATAAATCCTTCACTGTATACTTCACTGTAAACCGTCACCAACAAGTATATAATACGCCACGGGTGCACAGGCGCAACCCGGGCAAACATCCAAAAGTACTTCAAAAGTAAACTACTCTCTAGGACCTAGAGCCACTCTGCCTCTTCGATCCTCATCCTGCAATAAAAATATGGAGCCCCCGAGGGGGTCAGCACCTTTGCTGGTATGGCTAACGCGCAGCCCATCGGCTACCGGGATACGCGCAACCAATTGTCATGATGACATGATATTTATTTTAAAACACACAACATATACATATATAACATAACAGGGTATTGTAACACATAACACACATCACAAACATACAATTCCTTTTAGGAAGAGAACCAACACAGTTAGTCCCCATTGAGAGCTTCGAGAATGTTGCCACGCTCATACTTAGCTCGTTACATGACTCGTTACCGTCCGGTTAGATTGAACGGTTAACTTAACACAAGGTGCCCCGGATATAGTGATCCAAGCACACCGAAACAAAACACATAGTATGCCCCTGTGGCCCGACGTGAGTCAGTAAAATAGCCTTGGTTAAGCTAAAGGGAAGGTTAGAAACCAAATTGGAAACTTAACCATAACATACAGAGAGAATCGAACCGGTTATGACATCGACTCCCATACTCACACGCGTGGCCGGAACAGACCGGACTCCTCACTTCCCCCGTTAGCCCATGTTAGTAGTTCAACATTGAGCACAACAACAATTCACAATAATAGGTCAAGTCTTGTTAGACACTCACATGGGAAGAGAGAGTCATAATTAACAACATAATAATATTTAACAACTGTAAACTCTTTACATGGTTTAATCTTACAAAGTCATAAACACACAGAAAACAAACAACACACAAGCCGGTGTAAACCGGTAGGCAACAGACTGCAAGAAAACCATACCTTGGTCCTTGCCTCTGATTTCCACCTTGAGAGAATCCTAAACACATTAGTAATGTCGGTTAATTATTTATTTAACTTCCAAACTTACTAAGTAATTAACATGATTGTATGACATGTTTTAATGCCTATCTTACCCTAGGTTACCTTCATTATACACCCTAGGGTTAACTACATAAGTCACATTCTTTTCTGTTTTTTTTTTTTACAAGTTTGGTCCGACCGACCCACCGTCCGACCCACAACTGGGTCGGACCCTCCCAGTGGTTTTCGGTCTGAAAATCTTACCTTGACCGACCCATGTCCGACCCAACCTTCTGGGTCGGTCCATTACAGAAGCCCTTTTCTTCCTCATAATCATGCCCGTCCGACCCACGTCCGACTCACTCGACTGGGTCGGACCATGTGCGAACATTTTCCTTCCTTTGAAACTTGACCGACCGACCCATGTCCGACCCCCCTTTTGGGTCGGACCATCACCGAACATTCCTAACATCTAACAGAGGCTCGACCGACCCAAAACTGGGCGGACCCTGGGTCGGTCGCCTTCTAAACTTACCCAAACTTGCCAATTCTTCACCAAACTTCTCCTAAGGCCTCTTAATGCTTCCTAACAACATTTGGTAACCTTACATCCACATACAACATCCATGAAACTCATTTTCTAATTCCTTAAACCATTTACTTATTTCCTTGTAAATTCCTTAACACTTATGTTATCTTATACTAGGTTCCTAGATGGTGTTTCTCACCTATGGTAACTACTATCCCAAAATGCTTTCTCCTTGATTTAATATCATCTCCCAAGCATCATCTCTCACAACTAACTCCTTATATCATTACTTCAATCCTTTCTCAAGTTCATACATTCTCCTTAGTTTACCAAAGTTTGCCTAAGTCTTTACCTAAGTCCAAAATGACTTTGGTACATACTAAAACCTCAAGATCATGCCTAAGTCCTAATTACACTCTAGAACACTTCCTAGTTCATCAAAATTCCTTTACAACCTCATGAACTCCTTATGCATTTTTCTAAATTTCGACATAGTTTCTCCTAGCATTTGTTACACCTTAGCACATTATTTTCATCATTAACATCCTAGAACACTAAGAACACCAAGAACACTTTCTTACACAACTTCACCAAATTCACACTACATCACAATATAGTGCATAACTTTAAATTGCATGGCACTTAGGCCCTTAAAATGCATGGCTCTTAGGCCCTTAAAGTGCTTAAATCATAAACACTGAACTTCCACAATATATTGCCTTTAACCTGCAAATGCACTCAACACACACATATGCCTTTTACTAAGCTCTTGAGAACACTTTACTAAGTCATTCCCCATTGGCTCTTTAGGTAGTTTTAATAAGCATTATAAGCTCATTTCTCCTAAGGCATTAAAATAGCATTAGGTTAGTAGATTTACCTCTTTTGCAAAATAACTTCTTTCTTGTTTCCTTTAGAAACCAATAGAGTACTTGATTCTTTGACAAGTTCTAAACAATATACAAACTTTATAATGTATTCAAGCTATAGCTTCATCTCATTGTAAACCCTAATTTGACATTGTTTCAAAAACATTAATGTAGTTGTTTTACCTTGCTCTTTGAAGAGAGTTTGAATACTAGCAAGAGAGGACTCCACTAGTCCATGAAGAGTTGGAATGAAGCTAGAACAAAGTCACATAGAAGCTCTTCAATGTATTTTCGGACATGGCAAAAACAAGGAGGAAAGGAAGTTTTTATTTGAGATTCCTTACCTAGAATCCAAGGAGAGTAATAATATGTCAAAATACAAGCTCAAGCTCCTTCAATGGTGGAACACCTTGGCACCGAAATGGAGCTCTTGGAGTTTTGAGAAGATAGGAATGAAGAGTTTGATGAGAGGAAGAGATTGGTGGTCTTTGTTTTTGATTTGGACAAGTGAGCTTGATTTAGCAAGTGGTCAAAGGTGGAGCTCTAATGGTGATAGTGGTATTACCGTGAGAGAACAATGAAGAAGGGAGGAGATGAGTGGGAAACCGTGTGAGCAAGGAAGGGAAATGAGAGAATGAAGATAGAATTTGCTTTTAAGAGATATTTATACTTATAAAGTAAAAAGGTAGCTTATTTACTTATCTTTACTTACTTAATACATTAATAAGAGAGTGGTGAGTCACCCCTTATAAAAACCGGCCCCTTATATTAGTGTGGGGGTGTTTTAGTCTTTGTTTGTCAATTTAATTACTTAATACAACATATGTTACAAACTAGCTTATAAAAAGTACTATTCACCTATACAAGGCACATAGAAGTGAAATTTTTGATTTCCCACTAATATAGCCACCCAAATGTGATACTATATAGTACACATATATATTTAAGAGTAATGATGGACATTTAGCCATTCAAAACTCATTTACAAGACAATTTTTCAAAAACGTGCTTTAAGACTTCTTAAAGCACATTTTGTGTTTTAACTTGTTTTCAAGCTTGGTTTTCTTTGGTAATTGGTTTAATATGTTCATTAGTATATAAATGAGGTCTTGGTAAGCTCATTAGGTCTTACTCAAGTTTATCCCAAGCTTAGAGCACATTTTAGCTCTTATTGACTTTAAAACACATTTGTGTTTCCTTTTGTTTAAATTTGTTTAGTAAGGTTTCTAAGACTCTTTTTAGTCTTGTTACACCCTATTAGGTGTTTAAACAACATAACTAGGTTTGGGGTATTTCATCCCATCCCTTAATGCATTAAACACCTTAAGGTAAGACATTTACCTTGTTCTTTTTGAAGCTTCACAAACTTTCTTCCTTAGGTTTTTCCTTGCGGAATCTCTGTCACCAAATCAAGTTCTCCTTGCCAATTTTCTAACCAACATTCAATGACTCCAATGAGTACTAAACAACACACTAACCTTAAGGAATAAACCTAGGTTAAAAATGTGTTTTAAGGTATTAAATTGATTGTTTTACCTTGGTTTCTCAAGACAAGCTTGGATATGAATCAAGAAGGACCTCTCTTGCCCTTGGAGAATAGGAAACAAGCTAGAAAAAGGCATAAAATGGAGCCCCATGAGTATAGATTTTCGATTATGGAGAAAAATGATGGAAACCTAGATTTTCTTACATATTCTTTACCTTAAGAGAATGGAGAAGCCAATGAACCCTCCAAACTTGAGTTTCCTCCTCTAATGGCGGTTTGCCTTCGCACCAAAATGGAGCTCTTGAAGTTTTGGAAAGATAGAAAGGAAGAGCTTGAGCTAACTAAGAAGAATATGTAATTTGTTTTGGTTTTGGAGCTAAAATGAGTAAGTAGTAATCAAAGGTAGATGGAACTTACATGGGGGCTGTTCTTCACGTCAATGGAGAAGGGAGAAAGCAAGAGAAATTGGTGGTGAGAGAGGAGAATGAAGAAGTGAGGAGAGAGGTCTACTAAGGTAAGATATCTATGTTAAAAGGTGAATAGTGAATTTACTTACTTTTGCTTTCTTCTTTACTTAACTAGATAAGTGTGGTGAGTCACACTTAAAAATCGCCCCCTTGATCAAATGAGGTATATTGTGGTCTTTGTTGACCAATTAGTTGACTTACTTTGACTAATGTCTTAAACTAGCACTATTTGGTTACTATTCACTAAACAAGGCACATAACTGTGAAATTTTTGATTTCCCGTTGATTTAGACTTCCTAATGTGATACTAAGTAGTAAAAATGTTGATTAAAGAGTAATGATGGACACTTAGCCACTCAAAACCCATTTACAAGACAATTTTTCAAAAATGTGCTTTAAGACTCCTTAAAGCACATTTTGTGTTATAACTTGTTTTCTAGCATGGTTTTTTTGGTAATTGGTTTAAAATGACCATTAGGATATTACTAAGGTCTTAGAATGATATTTGGGTGCTCCCCCAAGTCTCTCCAAGATTAGAGCACGTTTTTGCTTAAACTGCTCTTTTGGTGTTTCCTTATGTTTTCTTTGATTAAAAATGTTTCTTAACGTTTCTAAGGCATTATTTAGCCTTCTTATATCTTAGTTCATCACTTAAACACCATCTCTAAGTTTGGGGTATTTCAATCTACCCCCCTTAAAAGAACTTTGTCCCCAAAGTTCACACGTGTACTTAATCATTCACGGTACTTAATTTCTCAATCTTAACATCACATCTTATATTCTCATTCACCCATCTCAAGACTCAGAGTTCTACCACAAATACAATACATAAGAATTATACATATCTCAAACTTACCACCAAGGTGTAATAACTTACACAACTTACATAAACCACATCTTACATCAACCAAACAGAATGACAACATGTTCGTTTACTAACTCTAAAGTGAGGAAGCTCTACCCCCCTTAAAAAGGGGTACGTCCCGTACCCTATACAGACGATCTAGTCGGTAAACAAATATGGGTACTTCACCCTCATCTTATCCTCTAATTCCCACGTGGCCTCTTCGACATCTTGGTTAGACCAGAGAACCTTCACCAGTCGCACTGATTTATGGCGAGTGTCCCTAGTCTTACTATCTAAGATCCTCTGAGGAATATCCACTGACCTCATATTCGGTTCTAATGTCAACCTCTCAGTTTCTAACACATGGGAGGGGTGGTGCATGTATTTTTTTAGATGTGAAACATGAAAAACATCATGCACTTTACCCAGTTCAACAGGTAAATTCAACCTGTAAGCAACCGGGCCCACCCGCTCCGTAATCTCATAAGGACCAACAAACTTTGGGCTCAACTTGCCCTTCTGCCCAAATCTGAATACACCCTTCATCGATGAAACTCGCAGAAATACTCGGTCGCCCACTGTGAACTCCAGGTCTCGTCGTCGAACATCAGTATACGACTTCTGCCTATCTTGAGGAGCTTTCATGTTCTCTCTGATTTGCTGAACTTCAGCCTTAACTTGCTCTAAGTATTCTGGTCCTATAATGACCGTCTCACTCGACTCATCCCAGCAGAGCGGTGTACGACATGGTCTACCGTACAATGCTTGAAAAGGTGCCATCTTGATCGAAGCGTGATAGCTGTTGTAGTATGAAAACTCGATCAGATGTAATTTATCAATCCAACTGCCCTGGAAGTCTAAGGCACATGCTCTCAGCATGTCCTCGAGTGTCTGAATCGTACGCTCAGTCTGACCATCTCTCTGAGGATGGAACGCGGTACTCAGCTTCAGTTCTGTACCCAATGCTTCTCTAGTAGCTCTCCAGTACCTCGAAAGGAATCTGAAATCTCTATCTGACACTATGGTCTTTGGTATCCAGTGATGTCTCATGATTTCTCTCTCAAACAACTCAGCTAATTTGGTCACCTTCCAAGTATCTTTCATCCGTATGAATCGGGCTACTTTGGTAAGGCGATCCACCACCACCCATATCATGTTGAGACCTCCCCTAGCAGGTGGGAGTCTAACTACAAAGTCCATGGAGATATCATGGAACTTCGACACCGGAACTGGCATCGACTGTACCATTCCGCCTGGTCGTCGGTGCTCGAATTTTACCTTATGGCATGTGAGACACCTCAAGATGAACTCGGTAACATCTGTCTTCATCCCCGACCACCAGAAGTATCTCTTCATGTCTTTATACATCTTAGAGGCTCCCGGATGGATGGAAACTGAAGAATAGTGTGATTCCCTAAGTATACGGTCTTTCAGATCCGTGTTGCCCCGTGGTATGCATAACCGGCCCTTAAGTCTGATCAGATCATCGTCGTGAAGTCTGAAGTCATATTTCTGACTCTCAAAGGTACCATCTGTCAGCTTCTGTTTGACCTCCCTCATATACTCATCTGTCCTCTTAGCCTCTCGGACCTCATCAACCAAGCTGGAGAAAGAGACTAGCGAATGGAGTGAGTGTGCTCGACGGCTCAGGGCGTCTGCTACAACATTGGCCTTCCCTTCTTTGTATTGGAGGTCAATGTCATAGTCTTTCAGAAATTCTAACCATCTCCTTTGTCTGAGATTCAACTCCTTCTGAGTGAATATATATTTCAAGCTCTTGTGATCGGTATAGATCGTCACACTAACCCCGTATAAGTAATGGCGCCATATCTTCAAAGTGAAGACTATATCTCCCAGCTCTAAATCATGTGTGGGGTAGTTCTCCTCATGTTTCTTCAACTGGCGTGAGGCATATGCCACCACTTTGCCATGTTGCATGAGCACGCAAGCCAGCCCTCTGCTGGATGCATCACAGTAAACCTCAAAGCCCTCCGTACCGTCTGGAATGGTCAGAACCGGTGCAGTGGTCAGTGAGTCTTTCAAACTCTGAAATGATCTCTCACAGCCAGTCGTCCATAAGAACGGTGCATCTTTCTTCATCAGACTGGTCATCGGCTTTGCGACCTTGCTGAAATCTTTAACAAACCGCCGGTAGTAACCTGCCAAGCCAAGGAATGTCGGATACTGTCTTCGGTCTCGGCCAAGTACGCACGGCATCAATCTTTGCTGGATCCACCGAGATCCCAGCATCTGAGATGACATGACCCAGGAAAGAGACCTGGTCAAGCCAAAACTCACACTTGGAGAACTTAGCATATAGCTGGTTCTCCCTCAATATCTCCAGTACTCTCCTCAGATGTTCCTCATGCTCAGCTCTTGATTTCGAATATATTAAAATGTCATCAATGAATACCACAACCGACTTGTCCAGCTGCTCCCGGAACAAGCGGTTCATCAGATCCATAAATTTCGCCGGTGCGTTCGACAAACCAAATGACATCACTGTAAACTCATAGTGGCCGTATCGTGTCCGGAATGCCGTCTTCTCAATATCTCCCTCCTTAATGGATATCTGATGATACCCCGATCTGAGATCAATCTTGGAAAACACGGATGCCCCTTTCAACTGATCGAACAGATCGTCAATGCGGGGTAGTGGGTACTTATTCTTCACTGTCACTGCATTCAACTCTCTGTAGTCGATGCAGAGGCGGAGACTACCATCCTTCTTCTTCACGAAGAGAACTGGCGCTCCCCATGGTGATACACTTGGTCTGATGAATCCCTTGTCTAACAAATCTTTTAACTGTTCTTTTGACTCATTCATCTCTGTCGGAGCCATGTGGTATGGTGCCTTGGCTATCGGTCCGGTACCAGGTAGCAGCTCGATGGTGAACTCTACCTCCCGAGTGGGTGGCATGCCGGGAAGTTCCCATGGAAAGAGGTCAGGGAACTCCGACACTACCTGGTAAGTCGAGGTCGAACTCGGGGTCTCTCTCTATGTCCTGTACATAGCAGAGGTACACTTCTTCCTTCCTCCTTAATTCCTTATACATTGCCATGGCGGTGATGACCTTAGTCGAAGGCTCTCTCGGCCTCAGGCGGTATGATATTGTTACCCTAGACGGACTCCTGAGCAGCAGTCTATGCTCGGCGCAGAGGATACGTCCCTTGTGCCGCTCCAACCAGTTCATCCCGAAAATAACATCAAATCCCAACTCCCTGAACTCAATAAAACTGACTGAAAAGTCTTCCCCCTTAATACTGACAATGGCTCCTCGGTAGTAGTGAGTGCAACGAACCTTCTCCTTAGACGGGAGCATAACCGTGAAGTCGGGTAGCACATCAGCGTCTAGCCCCTACCTTCTCGCAAAAGATGCCGATACAAAGGTATGCGAGGCCCCTGAGTCGAAGAGAACTGATGCCTCAATCCCGTTAATCGGAAAGGTGCCGATGAGGATAGTACCGCTGGTGGCGGCCTGTGCCTCTGTAAGTATGCTTAGCGCACCTTCCGTACCGAGTCCATGACCTAATTGTATTCACAAGCTTCATGAGTATTGATGGTATAACAAGAGTCATAACAATTAATATGAACAACACTGTTATTTTATTCATAACCATCCTGTTTACAACATGTGCTTCTTCCTTACATCTCAATCCTTATTCCATACTAAACATTACATGGCTAATATTGTCTAAAGGTAAGGTTCAATCTCCCTGGTCTCAGGTGCGTCGCATTGATCACTGCTGACGGTGCTGTATTCAACTTGATTCTCTTAATCCCATGGTACAACATCCTTGATTCTCCTCCCATTACTAACACATCCCCTGACTTAAGTGCTAACTTATTAGCACAGTCTGCACGCTTCTGCTCGCCGTACAAAAATTCAGCGTCATCTCCAATGGACCAAGACACTACGGGTATCCCTCTTTCGAGAGACTCCGTCGTCTCGTCCTTGTCCTGATGTAGTCCGAGTCGCCCATCTTTCCCATAGAAGTTTACAATGCAGATGTCCGCTTGTATGTCTGGAATCGGGTCAGCCTCCAACTGCTGAGCGATCTCCACGACTTGTGTAATAACCGGATGGAACTCTTCGGGTATTCCCGGTGGTGAGACTCCATCTTGTATCCTCATGGTTTGGTAAGTCTTGGCATATGGATTCCAATCCTTGCCTAAGCTCATCATCTTTAATTTCATCCTTGCTCCTCCTAGGTACTCCGGTGTATAAAAACCTCCCGGTCCCACTCCTAACTGTCTACATCTTTGATGATGGCTATCTGTGCTTCGGGTGTCAGGTATCCCCTTAATAAAACCATACCTGGGCGTATAACCTGACATTGTTCGGTTGGAAAGTCTCGGGTTCCGATGTCGGTGTACTCCGGGTTAGGTGTTGAAGGCATTGGATAACAAATGTTGAAGTTTCCTAAGGTGGCAACAGGTTATATCTTACTAAAGTTCTAATCTTATCTTATTCTCATCTAACTCAATTGTTTACCAAACATGCATGTTAATGCGGTAAGCGGCAATTTTATCACTTAAAGGTTTATAGCGGTACCTGGCCTCGATGAGGGTTCAGGCTCATCGTCCCGGTCCACCATGTGTAGTGTGGGTCCCGACTTTTGGGCTACCCGTGGATTCTTGTTCGCCGCTTGCTGCGCCCCCATATGTCCGTCAGGTCCAGCTCCCTGAACGGTCCTAGTCTTAACCTTGAAACCGGATCTATAATTCTTACTCTCCGGGTTCCTGTAGCACTCATATGCCCGGTGCCCGAGTACACCGCAGAAATTACACTCCACCTTATTCCCCCTACAGTCAACTCCGGGGTGGTCCCCCTTGCACCTCTGGCAATAGTAGTGTCGTTGGTAGCCACCACCGGTTTCCTTTCCAGTCTCAGTACCTGATTACGCATTGCATCAGTGATTGTGTCTCAATGTTGTCAACCATTCTTATTACTCAAGATGTATTTCCTTACCCTTTGGCGCCCTGGAGCGCAGGGGCTTAGTAGCATAAGCATATGTCAACTTCAATGGCTCTTCTGGAGCCTTCTCCTTTTCCTCCTTCCCTTTTTGGTTATGATTTTTCTGGGCTGGAGGCTGGTACTTCTGTTTCTTGTACCCACCTTGCCCTTGGTTCTCCGTGCTCTTACCGGCACTCTTCCTCTTAGCATTGTCCTCGTCCCTCAGCTGGACGGTTATCTCAACCTTAGCAGCGGCATGATAGCACTCCTGCTTTCCAAAGTATTAGTTACTCTTATTTTTCACAATCTAAATCTTATTCTCCTAATCATATCTTACTCATTTACTTACTCATATCTCAACCATTCCCATTACCTGCAAGGTAGTATAGCTCGTCGGCCCCATGCCGTAGTGGAGTCGATGGCTAAGCCCGCCATAGAAGCGGTCCACCAGTATCTGGTCCGAATATCCAAGACCTGGTAGAAGACGGAGCAAGGCGGTGAACTTTGAGTAATACTCGTCCACCGTCATCTTATCGGTCTGCTTAAGCGTATCCAACTGTAGGCGCTTCTTCGTCTGGACATGGGCGGGATAGTACTTTGCTCATAGCAATGCTGTGTACTGGTCCCAGCCAAAGTCAGGATTGGCCACATGCTCGGCCCTTACCAGCTTCCACCAATTGCCTGCTGCCCCCTTCAGATAGAATGCAGCTAGACGCACCTTGATCCCAGCAGGGACGTCAAGGGTCTCAAAGGCGGTCTCCAGCTCAGAGATGTATGACTCAAGCTTGGCGGGATCAGTCTCCCCCTTAAAATGCGCTGGTCGAAGGTCTGCAAGGCTCTTCACCCAGTTTGGTTCCCGGGGTTGTGGCGGTGGAGGTGGTGCACCAACACCAGGCTGATTGCCCATGTGCCCTAATGCGGCAGCCACGATCTCTGCGATCGTCTGCCCCTCCGGTATCTCTGAAGCATCCTCACCTCTGCCACGGCCTCGGCCTCTCCTTCTTGACATCTGAACAATTACAACTCACATTAGATTCGTATCCACCACTGTTTCAGTTAACGAATTTATAACGTCCATAGACGGTAAAACAATCCACACTTAATAGTGGTCATCTGACTCTTCTCACACTCACCTCTCACACCCTTAACCCATTTCTTATATCTTAACTCCTAACCTAACTCGGTGGTTACTTATGTCCAGTATTTCTTGATCATAGCGTAACTACGCTCTGATACCACTTTTTGTAACACCCCGTCTTAAGCCGTTCGTGGTTATCGCAACTTAACAATAATACATAAACGTCGCAGCGGAAATAAACTAACACCAGGACCTTGCCACGGTCTAATCAACAAGAAATACCGTTTCTTAAATATTTACAACCGTATATCCAAAATACATACACTAATCCGAGTTTTAAGTATCTCAAAAACTACATAATATTTCTCAAGTTCAACCATCAACAGACGGGTGCACAGGCGCTACCCGTACTCAAAATAAAGTCCCACTTAGGGCTACCCGCTCCTACTCTCGTGGTGTGACTTCATGGGCCGCTTACCTGCAAGTGTAAAAACAGCCCCCAAAGGGGGTCAGCACGAATGCTGGTACGACCCTCTCGTGGCCCCCAAGCTAACGGGGCTACGACGACTAATTGTCGATAGCATGGAAGTTGATTAGCATCACAATCATAATATGCAATGCAATAAAACAACACACCACAATGAACATAAATAACTCACATACAAATGAACGACTCAGACATTCCCTTAACAAGTGAGTTAGTTCTTAACTCCTTAGATCCACATTCTCCTTAACCTTTTAATTGCCAACCGATCCACTATTAGACTAGTTAGCACTTAATTGGTTGCTAATTTTTGTAGGGCTTGGTTAACCCTAGCCGGTAGCAGTGCACTATCCAGCAACAAGCAACCTTTCTTAATTTGTTGGGGATGTAGGCTTGATCCCCCCACGCCATCCTTAATGTGCCTCCCACCTCAAACAGTAGTCCGGGTGGTCGGGTCGGTTTGTTGACCCTAGGCGACGAGTCCGAGGACAAGTCTTATTTGGAAGTCGGATCTGATTCAGATACCGACCTCCCCCAATACACATGTGCCGGTACCATTCCGGATTCCTCACTCCCACCCCAAGTTACGGTTAGTGAAAGTCTTAAATATCATGTATTAGTTAAACCTTGACGGGTATTAACCAACAATCACCAATGTACAAATCCTCTCCTTAACTCAATAAGTACCAAGCTTAGTTAGTAGCTATCCTTAAGCCTCGTGGGTTAGTGTAAAGAAAACACATACACAACGAGAACATTAATATCCGGTTGCATGCTTTATCTTGTCTTAGTCATATCAAACAACAAATAGCACACAAGCCGAGGGACACCTCGTTAGCAAGCAGGTCACAAGAAAGACTGTACCGTTCACCGTCGGCGATTGTTCGGTTTATCTCCCTCCAAGTCCCAATTCACAAGTCCTAAAACATTCATTCAGTTTAAGTCATTAATTAGCTCAAATTAATGCAATTTACTTAACTTCCATGGGCACTAGTATTTACCCATCGTTATTCACTAAGTCTTTATAGTTTCAACTTAAACTCTTAAGCACACCATTACCTCATTATCAATTACATTTGTTCACCCACTTAGTAGCCATTACACCCACCAAGCATGCCCTTAATAACTTTATAACATCAATATCTATCAATCCCCACCATTAGATATCATTTCCCAACTTTAAACAAAGTTTTTGGTCAAAACAGCACCGCGTCCGAACTTGTGTCCGAGCTTCCCAAGTTCGGACGCAAGTCGAGACTCAAAAGGGTGCAACCAGACGTGTGTCCGACATGTTCCCGAGCTTCCCTAAGTTCAGACATAGGTCAAGGAAAAATCAAAGGAAAAATTTCAAGTGTCCGAACTTCGAAGGCTGGATAGAAGTCCGGACACTGGTCGAGACTCAGAAAATTTAATCGCAACAGGGCTTGTCCGAGCTTCCAGATTCGTACGGAAGTTCGGACAGGCAAGAATACTCATCTTCTATATCCTTAGATACTTATCTCATTTCTTAGTATGTTCTAACCTTGTTTGGGCACTTAAAATACACCTTAAGCCCTCCACTAACCTCCTTAAATCACTCATCAATATCCATCTTAGTCATTATGCATTTTCATTGTAATAATGTCAACACTTGTAATGTTTTTCACTAGACTTCTAAGTGGTGGTTCTTACCTATTATAACCACTATGCCAAAATGCTTCCTCACCACTATAACATCATCTCCCAAGTATCTTTCACCACCTAAAATTCCTTTATGCAACTACTTAAAGTTCCTACACAAGTTTATGCCTCCTTCTTCCAACACATTATTTCCTTTCTACTAGTTTACCAACATTTGCCTAAGTCCTTAATACACAAGTTCATTCATTTGATTCCTAAATCCTCCATGATGATGCCTAAGTCATTCTAACTCATTAAAACACCTTGACTCACCCTTTTCATCAAAACAACTCCTAAAGTTTCTTAGTACTTCCTTAGTCATAAAATCTCCTTACACATCTTAAACACTTAGGTTCTTTACTAAATTTGTCCATGGGTTCTCTAGTATATTGTTACACCAAAACATTTAGTTCTTCACCATAAATTAGCTATCAGCATTCAAATTCTCACTAAACCTCCTTAGAACACATCAAACATCAAAACTACACTACATCACAATATAGTGCATAAACTTGAACTGCTTGGCACCTAGGCCCTTAAATGACTTGGCTCTTAGGACCTTATATGCATAAATCTTAAACACTGAATTTCCTCAACATAAATAGCCTTTGACCTGCAAATACACACAACAAGGCTCCCATTGCGATTTAAATGTTCTTATAATTCACCTTGACATCCTTAAACTATCTCATTTTTCTCATTTGCTCCTTAGTCACAACTTCACAAGTAGAGTCATTGTTTCTCCTAGGTTTTTATAAATCTTACCCAATGTAAACTCTAACTCATCACATACCTAAATCCCATCCCTTAATGCATTAAACACCTTAAGGTAAGACATTTACCTTGTTCTTTTTCAAGCTTCACAAACTTTCTTCCTTAGGTTTTTCCTTGCTCAATCTCGGTCACCAAATCAAGTTCTTCTTGCCAATGTTCTAACCAACATTCAATGACTCCAATGAGTACTAAACAACACACTAACCTTAAGGAATAAACCTAGGTTAAAAATGTGTTTTAAGGTATTAAATTGATTGTTTTACCTTGGTTTCTCAAGACAAGCTTGGATATGAATCAAGAAGGACCTCCCCTTGCCCTTGGAGAATAGGAAATAAGCTATAACAAGGCATAAAATGGAGCCCCATGGGTATAGATTTTCGGTTATGGAGAAAAATGATGGAAACCTAGATTTTCTTACATATTCTTTACCTTAAGAGAATGGAGAAGCCAATGAACCCTCCAAACTTGAGTTTCCTCCTCTAATGGCGGTTTGCCTTGGCACCAAAATGGAGCTCTTGAAGTTTTGGAAAGATAGAAAGGAAGAGCTTGAGCTAACTAAGAAGAATATGTAATTTGTTTTGGTTTTGGAGCTAAAATGAGTAAGTAGTAATCAAAGGAAGATGGAACTTACATGGGGGCTGTTATTCACGTCAATGGAAAAGGGAGAAAGCAAGAGAAATTGGTCGTGAGAGAGGAGAATGAAGAATTGAGGAGAGAGGTCTACTAAGGTACGATATTTATGTTAAAACGTGAATAGTGAATTTACTTACTTTTGCTTTCTTCTTTACTTAACTAGATAAGTGTGGTTAGTCACACTTAAAAATTGGCCCCCTTGATCAAATGAGGTATATTGTTGTCTTTGTTGACCATTTAGTTGACTTACTTTGACTAATGTCTTAAACTAGCACTATTTGGTTACTATTCACTAAACAAGGCACATAACTGTGAAATTTTTGTTTTCCCATTGATTTAGACTTCCTAATGTGATACTAAGTAGTATACATGTTGATTAAAGAGTAATGATGGACACTTAGCCACTCAAAACCCATTTACAAGACAATTTTTCAAAAATGTGCTTTAAGACTCCTTAAAGCACATTTTGTGTGTTAACTTGTTTTCAAGCTTGGTTTTTTTTGTAATTGGTTTAAAATGACCATTAGGATATTACTAAGGTCTTAGAATGATATTTGGGTGCTCCCCCAAGTCTCTCCAAGCTTAGAGCACGTTTTTGCTTAAACTGCTATTTTGGTGTTTCCTTAAGTTTTCTTTGATTAAAAATGTTTCTTAACATTTCTAAGGCATTATTTAGCCTCCTTATATCTTAGTTCATCACTTAAACACCATCTCTAAGTTTGGGGTATTTCAGAAACAGTCGAATTAAATATACGAGAACGAACGAACCTATGTAAAAGCGTAACGCTTATAAAATACTATGTGTTGGAATAATATAAATTCCTATGTTTGAAAGCGCTAACTAAGACGTTTTCATAAAACCAACTCCTTTGTTAAGCCGAGTACTAATGCATGCTACGGGTAAGGAGTTTTAGTATAACGACCTTAACTAATAACTATAGAAATCCGGGGATGTAATACCGGGGTTACGGACGCTGTTCGGAAATACCGAGTCAACTAGTCATGTGGATTGACTTTTAGCGTCCTTCGTATTTCTAGGTCGCACTACGGACGGGCGTGCTCGACAAGCTTAGTGGTCTACACTGCGCAACCTTGGTCTAGGTGCACGGTACGTAAAGAGGTTTGATCCGAGTTGTCCTAAGGATTTCCTCGGGCTCATATTTTTTGGTATATGTTACGTGTGTGATTATGTGTGAATGTATGTATGTGATAATTACCTGTGTTTACTGCATTACTTATTTATGCTCGAATGTCCTTCAGGACTAATACTACGTCGACTATAGATCGACTTATATAAATCTACATATACGAGTAATGTGATTGTGATTGCCATTGTCTAACATAATATGCTAAGTATTATAAGCTATGTAGTTATAACCGAAGTAAAATACTTAGGAAACGAGATACGACATCGTCAGACTCTAGAGCTTTGACTCGAACATGAATACTACCTAGAATAATTCTAGGCATTGTGTAAGACCCACAGGGCAACCAACAAATAAGTGATGTTCTCCATACCTAAAACTGTAACTGGGTAACTGACTGACTAAGTCAAACATTGGAGTGTGTATGAGTGTGATGATTTACCTAAACCAAGATAGTCATTGGCTATTGGTTGCGCATAGAGATCTCTTGAGTTAACACCCGAATCGGGTTTGCTCTAGTTAAATCCTGATCAAGCCTAGATAGATCGTCAGGCAGAGTGTGCTGCTGTTGGCACCAGGCCCTTGGCCACCTATGTGGACGCTTTTAAAAAGGCAAAGTGAATAAGATCCGGAATCTCCGGATCCTTTGGGCAATGAGCACCTCGAGTGTACGTGGGACTACCATCCAAGTGAGATATTTTGGGTCATCCTAACTGATGACCAACAATGCTAACCAAATTAAAGTGATATGTGAGGGCCCGGGGGGCCGACCGATGTGATATGTGATGTCGTGGGCAAGTGTTGCGTGAATTATCACCTCTATTTGATTGTTTGATGTAATGTTGTGATGTGTGTATATTTGTAATGACTGTTGTATGTTTTATTACGTTTTTATATTTCTCCATATAAACTGTAAACCGGTAACGCATGAAACAAATCTAATGCAAAGACGGCTAATAACGACCTAAGTGACCACTAGGGTCCAAACCTGGCGTACTCAGCGTTTATCGCTGAGCTTTCACAACTTTGTGCAGGTTGCTGATCACTGACGAAGCCGGAGTGTGGGCCCCGGGTAATTTTGGCTTTTTGTATTTTGATTACCGCACCTACTTTTCTTACTGTACTGAGATAGACGTTTATATTACTGTTGTTGGTATTGTACGTATTGGGACACGGTTAGATGCTCAGTGTAGGCGATACCTTTTGGAGACTTAGTTGTTGCATAGGCGGTATCTCGTTATCACCGTGGAGTTATTTTATGTTGTTGTTTGTTATTGTTTCCGTACTGCTTCATCACTCGCATGGGCGAGGGATGGCAAGTAACACCCGTGTGAGTTTTAATTACCGTTGTTCCTTCTACTGTGAGACGTGCTTATTACTGTTAACGTGAGTGATTATTACGTTGTTACCGAGTGGGGTGTTACAAAAGTGGTATCAGAGCAGAGTACCACTCTGATGACGAGATACTGGGATATAAACAGTGAGCCTAGGATTGGGAAAACACGGGATATGTCTGTGAGGTATAAGACAACTCATTAGACGAACTTAAGTTTAAATGACGCACTACGCGTGTACTTGTTAGCCATTAAGGCAATTAAATATCCATTGTGTGTTCACGGTATACTTACCGATTTGTAATACGGCAATCTGTACTACAGATGGCTGGTAGACCTAGAGGCCGCGGAGCCGGCAGAGGGGGCGGTGGTGACACCGGCATTCCAGACGTTACAGAGGCAGTTGCCGCTATACTTACCCAGCTTGGAGGAGCAATAGCCCACCCACCGCAGCCCCGTGAAGTTAATTGGCTGAAGGCGGTGTCCGAGACACGACCACCGACCTACTTCGGGGAGCCGGACCCCGTCACCTTGGAGCGTTATATTGTGGAGCACGAGAAGGACTTCTAAGCCTTGCGAGTGCCAGCTGACCAGAGGGTCACGATCGCTGCCTTCAACCTGAAGAACGCAACTAGTACATGGTGGAGACTGGTGAAGGACCAGCATTTAGCTACGCCCGACTTCTCATGGGCTATGTTCGTTGAGATCTTACGAGGGAAGTACTACCCCGCTCACCTCAAGCAGAAGAAGCGTCAGGAGTTCGAGACGCTGACCCAGGGGAGTCTGTCCGTGGACGAGTACTATGCTCGTTTCATCGGTCTTCTTGACTTCATCCCCGGAGTCGACTACCCCGAGACCGTTAAGGTCGAGAAGTTCCGGGGGGTCTTCTATTCCGTATCCAGGCAGTCATGGGCGCCACTCTTTATACTACAATTCAAGTATAAATATGAATACCGTTAATATTCTACTTAATCGATTACGTTGAATGTGTGAAGACTTACTAGTTTAATTCCAGGAATGTTACAATGCTGCCTTGAGGACGGAGCTGATGCTCCAGACTCGGGATGAGACTCTGGGCCAGAAGAAGAGAAAGAAGTCCGAGAAGGAGTCAGAGGACGGGGGAGTGAACCGGGGCGGGGGCTCGAAGAAGGGAAAGTAAGAAATTATTCCATTGATAATTTTATTCATTGTGTAATTATTGTGTATGCTGACCCCGAATCTGTTTTGGCAGAGGCTTCTTTAAAAAGAAGGGAAAGTAGGGGCAGCAAGGGCAGCAGAGTCAGCAGGGTTCCAAGGGGAAGGATCCCGTACCGAGGCTGACAGGCCCGCCCATCGACGCCCAGCCTCTGAGATCGGCACCTCCCAAGGGTGAGAATACCCTCCTCATAATTTATCCAACTATCTTACCTTATGTATATCATGTATTAATTTAAGTTTCAGTTGCAAATAGGCACCGGGAAGCCCCAGTGCCATTACTACTGTAAGCGTTGCGGGAGAGACCACCCAGACGTGGATTGCAGCGGCAACAAGGTGGAGTGCCGTTACTGCAAGAAGATGGGGCACCGCGACTTTGAGTGCTACACCAACCTTGACAGCCGCAACTACGGGGGGCCGAAGCCTGCTCAGAAGCCCTCTACCGAGGGATCTGAGCACCACGGGGTGGCCAAGAGGGCCAGACGTCCACTGACATGCGCTTCCAGAAGGGGAAAGGAGTTGATCACGGATGCACCACTCTAAATTCAGCGGGAAACTCGGGCGCAGAGGCGGGAGCCCAGTGCGCTACAGGTAATTCTAATACCTGACTGTTATTGCTTGAAACCATGATGTGTGTAAAACGATTTAAAGCATGATCTATGTGTGTATACCAACTTTAGAAGTAACTTACCTTAGGAGAACTTCCACATCTTGTAGTTATGACATTTGCTAACCCCTACCTGCAAGACCAAGATCACCAAGACCCGTAGCTAAAAGACGGGAGCATCCAGAAGAGAATAGCCAAGTCATACAACCGGGTATGATTCTGCTTAGAGAATTCCTAACCTTAGACGAGCAAACCGACATCATAGAAGAGTGTAGAGCCTTGGGTAGTGAACTAAGTGGGTTTTACATTCCGGGTTTTACGAGCGGTTCGAAGATGAGGCTACACATGATGTGCCTAGGCAGGGATTGGGACCCGCAGTGTAACACCACTCTCAGTAACAATGTATTAATCACTCACGTTTGTAGAAATAAAAACGTCTCACAGTGGAAGAAAGAACGGTAATTAAAATCTCATATAGGTGTTACTTGCCATCCCTCGCCCATGCGATTAATGAAGCAATACGAAGACATAAACAGAACAATAACACAATAATACAACCCGCGGTGATAACGAGATACCGCCTATATAACCATCTAAGTCTCCAAAAGCATAACGTTTACAGTGAGTGACTAGGTATATCCCAAATATGTACAATACCAACATCAGTAAGTAAATGACAGTCTCAAAACATCTAAGAGTACGTGCGGTAATCCAAAATCCAACAAGCCTAGCTACCCGGCCCCGCGCTCGGGCTTCATCCATGCTCAGGAACCTACATAATGCCATAAAGGCTCAGCGATAAACGCTGAGTATGCCGGGTCGGGACCCTAGTGGTCATTTAAGTCATATTAACCGTCTTTTTATTAGATTCATTACATGCATTACCGTTTACAGTTTATAATGAAATCCGTAAAGCACAAGTAAACAAACAACAACCATTACCAATATACACACAATATAATATCACATCACACAACACAACATAGTCGTTAACTCGCACAACGTTTATTAACATTATTACATTTTACATCGGTCGGCCCCCCGGGCCCTCACACAATCCATTAATTCAGTTAGCACTGTCGGGCGTCAGTTAGGACAACCCAAAATAACCTCACTTGGATGGTAGTCCCATGCACACGAGGTGCTCATTCACTTAGCCTTTTTAAAAGCGTCCATATTTTTCCTTTTTAAAGGCGCCCATGTTATCATCATGCCTGTCGATCTATCTAGGCTCGACCAGGGTTAAACTAGAGTAAAACCCGATGCGGGTTAACTCAAGAGATCTCAACGCGCGACCAGTAGCCAATGACTAACTGGATTAAGGTAAGCCTCACTTTTAACCACACTCCACTGTTGACTTAGTTATCCGTTTAAACCGTTAAAGTTTTTAAATATGGAGTACATCACTTATTTGTTGGCTGCCCTGTGGGTCTTACGCATACCTAGAATTATTCTAGGTAGTATTCATGTTCGAGTCAAAGCTCTAGAGACCGACGATGTCGTGTCTCGTTTCCTAAGTATTTTACTTAGGTTTTAGCTACATAGTTTATAATACTTAGCGTATTATGTCAGACAATTGCAATCACAATCACATTACTCGAATATGTAGATTTATATAAGTCGATCTATAGTCGATGTAGTATTAGTCCCGAAGGACGTTCGTGCATAATAAATAATGCAGTAAACACTGGTAAACAACCCATATATATATATCTACGCACATATCACACATGTTATAGCAAACAAATCCGAGCCCAAGGAATTCCTTAGGACAACCCGGATCAAACCCCTTTACATACCGTACACCGAGTCCAAGGTTGCGCAGTGTAGACCACTAAGCCTATCGAGCGCGCACTTCTAAAGGGCGATCTAAAAATACGAAGAACGCTAAGTGTCAATCCACATGACAAAGTGACTCGGTATTATCGAATAACGTCAATAACCCTAGTATTACATCCCCGGATTTCAACTGTTATTAGGTAAGGTATCGTTATCCTTAAAAACCCCTTACTCGTAGTATGCATTAATATTCGTTTTAGCGAAGGAGTCGGTTTTATAATAACGTCGTAGTTAACGTTTTCAAACGTAGAAATTATATTTTCCAACCCGTAGTATTTAATAAGCGTTACGCTTTTATATAAGTTCGTTCGTACTCGTATATTTAATTCAACTGTTACATCGCATGCATAGGTACGTGTTATAACCTATAGTTGCATGCATGGTTATATTTTATAACCTATAGTTGCATGCATCCATGCAATGTTAATTTATATTGCATGGTATATTACTATTCTTCAATATACCTTATATTATTCAACTTCTCAATTATGAAACAAGTTGTATTCATTTAAAACCTTATGACTTTATAGTATATAATTATACTAATAAGTTAACATTTGTTATTTACTATTATATGGTTTGTAAACCATAATATATAATGCATGTTATTTGCACCGGTATACATATATGTTTATACACATTGATTTTAATGAAATATGAAACTTTACATTATGAACATATTATTCCTCACTCAAGGTTTATTTAATCATTCCAAAATCATATGTTAACCATAGTATTTTATGTCATTGTATACTATAGTTTTCATTTTTTTATGTATATGCATGCGCTACAGCATGTATAGTTTTATAAACTATACTTTGACCACATAATATTATAAAGTATTACACTTATGTCATAGTATCATATAGTATGATATTTTATGTGTCATTAAACTTTATAACATATAGTTTGCTTATCTATCTATGATTACCGAAAATGATATACATATATTATACTTGGTACTTCTTTATTCACATAGCTTATACCATGTTATAAATACCTCATTTTTATAACATCAAAACTTTGTAACAAAATATAACCTATGGTTTTATAATCTTTCTTTATAATTGCCGAAAAGGCATGTGAATTATATTTCATTTCTTTTCAAATCCCAAACTTTATAATTATTACAATTTCACCACAATTTTTATAACATACCACATATACCATATACTATATCATTTAAATCATATAGTATGTTTATTATATAGTTTTAAAAATTCTGAAACTTATAAATAGACCTTAGGTTCTGTTTTTTTTTTGTTTTAACCCTCAACTTTACATATTTATACTTTTACCACAAATCTTATGATATTTTTACTGAACATATTTATAATCCAAACTTTAGAACAATTATAACATATAGTTTTTATGTGTTATTTTCTAATATTACAGAACAGACCCCGTGGTCTGTTTGGTTTAGTTTTTCCAGCAACTATGTTTCCTTTAATTACACAATGGCCCCATATATTATCATAACTTATATATATGTTATATCATAAGGTTTTAATATTTATTATTCATGTAACCTATAGTTTTATTATAATTTATTTTCGCCCAGACCCATACGGTTTTTAAAACCCTTTTTCAGCCCAACACTTTTCCCTTATTTACATAGACCCCAATTTATATTATATACTTTCATATGTCACAAAACTATATATTATACACTTTTATTAATATAACCATTTATACAATTCTAAAAATTTCCCAAACTTTGTACTTAGGATATAAACTATTATATTAACCAATATATACCCCAAATTTTTCAGTAATTACATCCTATACCCCAGAAGTTTTATAAATTTAACATTTAACCTATAATTTTACTATAAGTTCATAAATTCATTATTTATGACATTAACTTTGGTCAAACCTCTTAATATGGTCTATATTGACCTGTTGACTTTCAATTTGACTAGGAGTTTTTATATTTACGGTTTGACCCCATAGTTTTTCAGAAATTACATTTTTGTCTCAAACTTTATTAAATTTTATATAACTCATAAAATAAGGTTTTAACACCCAATTTTCGGCTATAACCTATGGTTAGCCCTTAAAATTATTTTAATTACAGAAAAACCCCATAAATAATTCGGTAATGTTAATCACCATATTAAATTCATTTTAAAATTAATAAACATAAATTAAATGGCCTAAAAATACATGGCCTTATTTCAATAATTAGCATAGAATAAAATTACACATAAATGTCTCAAATGACATATTAATGTCACGGCTGAACTTACCCTTGCCCATATATTTTATAAATTATGTTTTTGACCCCTATATTATTTCCTTGACCTTATAGGTCATTAATACACCAAACTAACTAACCAAAATGGTATTAAATATTTTAACACATAATTAGGTTATTAAACCCCTTAAAACCCCACGGCTTACATAAATATGTAACCGAATTTTATAAAAACCATATTATTGTATAAGGTAAGGTTTTCTTACCAAATCGTTGTATCCCAAGCCACCAAACACTCTTTAACTCCCTCGGCCTATTTTTAACACAAGATTTAATTAGCTTTTGAAGCACTAATCACTTAACTTAGTATATATATACCATTTAGAGTAAAAATACTCACTTTGCTAAGGATTAAACTTGGATCGGATTTACACACTTTTTGTTTAGAACATTCCCATGTTTCCAAAGTGATTTCGGCAGCATTTCATGCAAGGAAAAAGAGCTGGGGTTAGCCATGTGAAGCAAGGTCATTATAGGTTGTTTCAAGCTAGAAATTGCATGGTATTTACCTTGTTTTGAAGCTAGTTTCAAGGGCTATTCATGCGTGATTTTTGTGGGCAAAAACAAGGTGTTAAACTACTACTTATATAACCGGTGGAATCAAGAGGAGATGGGCAAGGTTTTCCTTACCGAAAATGGTGGGAATGGAGCTCCTTGCGTGGATCTTGCTACTGCATGAAGCATGGATGTTTTTCTCTGATTTTTCATGGAGAAAACCAAGGAATAAGCTTAGGAAAAACTGGGTATATAATCGGAAATGGAGAAAGGAGAAGTAGCTAGTATCATGCAAGATTTTACCTTAATAAGTTAGTTAAGTTTGCTTCCCTTTCTTCTCCTAGTTCCAGCCGAAAATCCCCTTTAGTTTACACACCAACTCAGCCTTGTTTGCTGGGTGAAAATCAGAATGAGTGAGCTCATTGAAGAGGGGAGGAAGAGAGGAGAAGAATGAACATTTTTTAGCCATGGAAGCTTACCTAGAGCTTGAGGTCTTGGCTATGGAAGCTGGGTGGTAGCTCACAGTGAAGGAAGCTTACGACTGCAGGAGGAGAAAGGTATTGAAGGAGGAAAGATAAAACCGGTTAATAAGGTGGGTAGGTCGTGGATTAGGTCAACAAGTCAAGATAAGTCTCTTTAGATATTTTGGGAGCTTTCCTAAGGCTGAAGCAACCTCTAAGCTAGCGGAAGTCATCAGATAAGGTGGGAAGTGAAATACCCCAAACTTAGATATGGTGTTTAAAAGATAAGCTAAGTTATAAGGAGGCTAAATAATTCCTTAGAAACACTAAGAACCATCTATAATCAAAGAAAACATAAGGAAACACCAAAAGAGTTTAAGCAAAAATGTGCTCTAAACTTGGAGAGACTTGGGAGAGTACCCAAATATTGTTCTAAGACCTTAGTAATATCCTAATGATCATTTTAAGTCAATTACCAAAGAAAACCAAGCTTGAAAACAATTTAAAACAAAAAATGTGCTTTAAGGAATCTTAAAGAACATTTTTGGAAAATTGTCTTGTAAATGAGTTTTGAATGGCTAAATGTCCATCATTACTCTTTAATTAGCATGTGTACTAATTAGTATCACATTAGGAAGTCTAAATCAATGGGAAATAAAAAATTTCACACAATGTGCCTTGTTTAGTGAATAGTAACTAAATAGTGCTAGTTTAAGACATTAGTCAAAGTAAGTCAATTTAGTTTATTTAGTTGGTCAAACAAGACCATGACTAGCCTAATTAAAAGCGGGTGGCCAGTTTTTAAGGTGATGATTCACCACATGAGCAAATAAGAAAGGAAATTATAGGATAAAGTAGAAACTACTATTTACTTTATACTTAAATATCTCATTTACTACTCACCTCTCTCCTCACCTCTTCATTCCTCTCTTGTTCCCACGGTTCTGAGCTGCTCTCTCCCTTCTCCATTTACGTGAAGAGCATCCCCATGCTAGCTCCACCTTCCTATGTACACTACTTACTCATTTTAGCTCCAAAACCAAAACAAATTACATATTCCTCTTAGTTAGCTCAAGCTCTCTCTTTCTATCTTTTCAAAACTTCAAGAGCTATGATTTGGTGTCAAGCCAAACCACCATTAGAGGAGGAAATTCAAGTTTGGAGACTCCATTGGCTTCTCCATTCTCTTTAGGTAAAGAAAGTGTAAGAAAATCTAGTTTTCCATCACTTTTCTTCTTGACCGAAAATGTATGCTCATGAGGCTTCATTTTAATGCCTTGTTCTAGCTTGTTTTCTACTCTTCAAAGGATAGAGGAGGTCCTTCTTGCTTCATATCCAAGCTTGTCTTGAGAAACCAAGGTAAAATAATCACCTTAATACCTTAAAGCACATTTTTAACCTAGGGTTTGTTCCTTAGGGTTAATGTATTATCTAGTACTCATTGGAGTCATTGGATATTGGTTAGACCATTGGCAAGGAGATATATATTGGTGACCGAGATTGAGCAAGGAAAAACCTAAGGAAGAAAGTTTTTAAAGCTTGTAAAAGAACAAGGTAAATTACTTACCTTAAGGTGTTTTATTGTTTAAGGGAATGGGATTTAGATATGTGATGAGTTTAGTGTAGAGTTTACATTAGGAAAGGGCTATATATGACCTAGGAGAAACAATGATCATGATTGTGAACTTGTGACTAAGGAGCAAATGAGGAAAAAGAGATAGTTTAAGAATATCAAGGTGAAGTACAAGAAGCATTTTATTTCAATGGGAGCCTTGTTGTGTGTATTCGCAGGTTAAAGGCAAATATGTGGAAATTCAGTGGTTAAGATTATTGTCATTTAAGGGCCTAAGTGCCAAGCATTTAAGTTTATACATTATATGATGATGTGGTGGTGTAGTTTTGGTGTAAATTGTGTGTTAAGGTGTTGTGATGAGAATTTGAGTGATTTGGTTGGTTTGATGGACCAAGTGTTAGGATGTACTATATACTAGAGAACCCATGGCAAAATTTAAAGGAGAACTTAAGTGTTTAAGATGTTCTAAGGGGATTTAATGACTAAGGAAGTACTAGGAAGTTCTAGAGGTTGTCTTGATGAAAAGGGTGAGATTAAGGTATTTTAATGACTTATAATGGCTTAGACATCACTATGAAGGATTTAGGAATCAAAAGAGTGTATTTGGGTATTTAGGATTTAGGTAAATGTTGATAAAAGAAGCTAGGAAACCTTGGTAAGTTTGATGTGATTGAGTATGAAACTTTGAGATGATTTAGATAGAAACTAGAGTTTAGAATTTAAGGAAAACCTTGGAAAGTGTAAGAGAGAAGCAAGTGGTGTATATGGTGTGGTCAAGTTCATAAGGAGGGAACTTTTGGCTAGTAGAAGTGCTAGGTGAAAGGGATGTTGAAATGTAGGAAAGAAATAAATGCTAAGTGTTTAGTAGTTTGTAAGAATTGAGTAAAGGATTGGGAGATCTTGGAGGTTGTTTTAATGAGCTTGGAGGATGATCTAATGTGGGTTCAAGGGTTTAAATGATGTTAGAACACATTGGAAGGCTTGAGGAAAAGGTTGGTGAAGATTTGACAATGTTTGGGCATGTTCTGGAGGCGTCCGACCCAGGGGTCCGACCCAAGTTTGGGTCAGACGGCCTCTGTTAAACGCCAGGGAAAGGTTCTGGAATGGTCCGACCCAGAGGACTTGGGTCGGACATGGGTCGGACGGGTGTATTTTGTGAGGGCGGTTAAGTTTCTGGAATGGTCCGACCCAGAAGGTTGGGTCGAACATGGGTCGGACATAGGAGGTTTAGAAGACGGAAAATTGCTGGAATGGTCCGACCCAGAAGGTTGGGTCGGGCATGGGTCGGACATGTGGAGTTTTTCAAACCCGAAAGTTACTGGAAGGGTCCGACCCAGATGGTGGGTCGGACGGTGGTCGACGACCCTTAACACTTAAAAAAAATAAGAAATTTTTGAATTCTAAGAATGATAATTGGTAATAAGGTATACCTTTGGTAGGGTGGTAATGATTAGGACCCTAAGAACTTAAGGGATTAAGTTAAGATAAGTAAGAACCTTAATGTTTAAAATTAAGTTTAAAAGGTTAAGTGGTAAGGACTTAAGAGGATATTCAAAGGGGATCTTTAGGAATTAAGTGAGTTAAGTAAGGTGCAAATAACTAATGGCCTAAAATGAATCAATGTTTTAGGTTTGTGAATTGGGACCCCGGAGAAGATAAAACAAACGACGATCGACGGTGAACGGTACAATCTTTCTTGTGACCTTCTTGCTAACGAGGTGTCCCTCGGCTTGTGTGCTATCTGTTTAATTACTATGACTAAGACAAGATAAAGCATGCAACCGGTTATATTTGTTCTCGTTGTGTATATGTTTTCTTTGCACTAACCCACGAGACTTGAGACTGTTACTAACCAAGTGTCACGCACATTTTTGGGCAAGCAGCTTGACAGTTGTGCATGCCTTGCCGTTGGCCTTGTCTAGATGCATGTGATGGAAAATTAAATTGGTATGCCTTGTGCAAGTGCCATGGACATGGCCCAACCCTTTGGGGTTGGCCCGAGGGTCAGGCCTAAGTGCGTGATGCCGAGGACACACGACCCTTGTTATGCGCAGCTGATGCCGCGCGAGCCTTGCTGTGTGCCTTGTGGGCGCAACGGGGTGGTGTCGCAGGTGCCCAGACCTTGTCTGGGGCGCCCTGTCCCTTATGTTGCAGGTGATGGTGCCTGGACGCTGCCGCAGGCGCCCCGTGCCCATCTGGACACTGTCCGTAGGCACAAGGTGCAATGTCGAGGGCCCACGAGCCTCGTCGTGTGCACCTTGGGGCATGCAGGCACTATCTTAGGCGCCCAGACCTTGTCTGGGCTGCCCAGTGCCTGATGCTGCAGGAAGCTGGTGCTGGGCGCTGCCGCAGGCACCCAGTGACCACCTGCGCACTGCCGCAGGCACCGTGATGCAGCCGATATCAAGTTGGCTCAAAACATGTGGATCTTGACAACTTTGCTGAGCACCAAAGAAGGCCAAATGTTACCCTTGACTAATAAGAGATGTTGGCAAAGTTTCGTGGCAATTGGAGCTTGCATCTGATTTTAGTGAATTTTTGAAGTGTCCCATGACTATGTCGGGATTTGGCTGCAAAGGGGCATGTCTGGGTCTGGTCTGGCCTGAAAGGTATATTAACCTCTTTAGGGGGCTGGTTAGTCTCTGGCTGGCCTGCCCCCAGGCAGCCTACGCGGTTGCGTCCGGCTGGGCACCTGAGTGCCCGAGGGCCTCAAAGGCTATGTTATACCCGTGAATGGGGGTATCGGGACACTTGGACTCCTTGGCGGTGTTGGGCCCATGGGGCCACACCGGCGGCTAGGTGAACTAGTCGTGGGTCACCCCGGGCTGCCTGGAGAGCACCCGGTGATAAGTGTCTAAATGAGCATGTTTTATGGGTGTATTTCATATATTATATCAGCACTTTTCTGCTCATTTCTCACTTATCGTATGTTTTTCCTCTAGTTATGTTTTATTGATTAACTCACAAATTTATTGGTTTAAACATGAGGAAAAACCAAGCTAGGAGCAAAGTACACGAAGAGACAAACGCATAGCCGCAGACGGTTTGAAAAACGGACTTATAACGAAGAATCTGGAGCCGGTTGAAGGGTCCGGGACTTAAATCCAGTACTAAGTCCCCGACCAGCATATTAAAACAGGCCGAGAATAGATAGTCGTGGGTGGTCCGGGACTTAGGTCCCATACAAGGACCCGGACCACCCCTTGAAAAATGGCCGAGAGTTTTCTGTGAGTAAGGGTCCGGGACTTGACTCATGTGCAAGGACCCGGACCAACAATGATGTCGTAAACAGATGCAACCGCCTAATAAGAGGCGGCCAAACATACATGCAACCGCCAATATGCTGGCGGACAAGAGACATGAGGCTACCGCCTCTTAATAGGCGGACAACACAGTATAGGCAACCGCCTGTTTGGATGCGGACAGGAGAAAGGGCAAAAATCAGTCGCGACCAGTTTTCTTCGCCCGTCTTCGCCGTCGTCTGCAACTCGCCCAACTCGCCCACTGTCTGCAACTTATCCATCTACTCCGCACGCGTATTCAGCTCTGTCCCCTGCACAATCAATGAAGCAATCAATGCTCTTCTTCATCTGCAATCAAATTCGTACGGATCCAAACCTCTATATAAACCCAGCACCATAACTGCAAAAGATATACAACACGCACGACGGGAGTCTGAAGAATTCGCTCACCACACTCATCCATTCCCTTCCACTTATTTTCCTCCCGTAACACCACAACATTCCACACTCACGCAGTAACAAAAGAAATAGAAGAGCAGCAGTGAGAGCGAGAGCAGACCAGTTCTTCCTCTGAATTAATGTCAAAATCTATCTGTGTAATCTTCTTATCTCCGTTAATGTCTGAGTAATTTTCTTTGTATCCTAGGATGGGGGTTTGATTTCTAATATTACGTAAATTAATATTTATCACCTGTTTCTCTCATTTAACTTGTTTTAATTCCTTTCAACTAATATTGTTAAATGCTTTGCGCGACAAACGACTGCATTTATTTGGTAACTATCAACGCATGATTTTGAGATAGTCTAGGTACCACAAAGGAATTAATCTTAGTATTTACACTCCGGACTGAGCAGGAAAATATTAAGGCTTTTATTAAGAGTTCGTAACTGACAATTATTAACTCTAATAGGCAATAAATAATTGAGACAGGGTTATAAATATGTTTAAGTAATTTAGGAAGTTCCCCCGCTATCCTAGGATACATTTTTCCATTCACATCAATTAATTCACCTTTTTACTGTTTTTATTATTTCTGTATTAATCAAACAACAAATCAAGCTTGCCTCCGGCTAAACCCCTTTTTACAGTTTTTAAGTAACTACCAAGACTAGGATAAATTGAACAATCTCCCTGTGGATACGACACTTGTTTTACTAACTTCGACCGGGATTTGTTTGCAGCCCGACGTTTATTTTGAGTTTTTAATTTCTTTTCTTTTAATTTTACACCAGTTTAACCACTCAGAAAATAACCATCTGCAAATTGGCGCCGTTGCCGGGGAGATTGATTCCATCAGTTTCCCTAGTTTTCGGTAGTTCACTCGCTATATAGTAATAATCTGTTAATACTATTAAATTGTTAATCTTGGACATCTGACTTGGACATCTGACTTGGACATCTAACTTCGGACATCTTAATATTATTGTTATTATTTCTGTCATTTCTTTCCATTGTCATTTCTTTCCATTGTCCCTAACTACTAATTTAAAATTTCCTGTCATCTCTTTCCATTGTCCTTAACATTTAATTTCCATTGTCCTTAACATTTCATTTCCATTGTCCTTAACATTTCATTTCCATTGTCCTTAACATTTCATTTCCATTGTCCTTCAAATTTCTGTATACTAACTACTAACTTATAATTTCCAGTATACTAACTCCTAACTTAATTTTCTGTCATTTCTTTCCCTTGTCATTTTATTCTGTCATTTTACCTTGTTAAAAAAAACAAAAAATATATCAGTGTTGTTTAACTAACGTTTATCAGCCTAACCAATATCTCTGCTTTCTTATTTATTTACTAACTAATTTTGCAGTTTCTCACAAACCACAAGTTATCTTCTGTGCATGCCAAATACTCGAACCCGAGGCTCTCCACCAATCAGTCCGAGCCCCGAACCCGAGCGCACTTTATTACAAGCACAAAGAAACCTGAGAAACCAAGCCATGGCCAATAACGAAGTTATAAATGAAATAGATCAAGCAAATCAACCAGAACACCGTGCCCTATCTGATTACCACCAACCGAACACCGAAGGAAGAGCATCAGCCATAGTTCTCCCCGAACTAACACCAGAAGAAGCCGGACGATGGTTTTTCAAAACCCACTACATCACCGCCGTCCGGGATCTAGGCAAGTTTAGTGGAGCGAACCCAGATGAAGCCCAAATCATCTGAGTCTCTTCCTAGACTTCTGCAATTCCTTTGGTCAGACCGGCAACGTCAAAGAAAGAATCCGTCTACAACTATTTCCTCACTCGTTGTCGGATTCAGCAAACAGGTGGTACCGAAGCCTTTCCTCCCGATCAATCACCACATGGCTGCAAATGGCCCAAAAATTCCTTGCCAAATACTACCCAACCAGTAGAACGAGGCAATTGATCGGTGAATCAACACTTTCTGTCAGGAGCCAGGAGAAACGTTATACGACGCATGGGACAGATTCAAATATGCTAATGAAGTGTTCCCACCATGGTCTTGACGATCAATCCCTCTGCCTGTCATTCTTCAACGGTCTGGATGATGGGAACCGACTACTCGTCAATTCCTCTGCAGGAGGAAGTTTCATGATGAAATCTCCTAAAGAAGGAATGGACCTTCTCGAAACCATGACGAGCAATACCAGACAGTGGACGAGATCCAAGGAAGAACGCCACGAGCAGCAGGCCTACTCCACGTTGAGCCTACGATCATTTATCAGCCCAGATCTCGTCCCTTGCAAAGATGGTGGAAAAGCTAACAACATCACAAAACGAAATCGTAAAAACAATAGCTTCCCCACCTACAAGTTCACCACCAGTTCCACCTACAGAAGGATGTGTCATATGCGCCGGTCCTCACGAAACTCATCAATGCAAAGGCAAAGGCCAGTACGAGGAAGTACAATTCATAGGAAACCGCCCCGGTAATTCCTACAACAATAACATCAACAACAACTATCCATGGAGAAATCACCCGAATTTCTCATGGAAAAATAATGATCAGAACCAAGGAGGGCAGAACAACAATTCCAATACCTATCAGGGCAGCCGACCCCAACCAAACTCTAATATGGGTTATAGAGCACTAGGTGCCCCTCCAGGTTTCCAACAACAACAACAACAACAACCATCTTCATCCTCTGTTGATCCAAACGCAGAACTCAAAGAGATGATGAAGGGTTCATGTCCATAACTCAGAACCAGCTTCTGCACAAGAAGCCTTCAACCAGAAAATCGAAGGTAAATTCAATCAACTTGCAGAACATCTTGCTCGAAGACCGCCAGGGGCTCTCCCCAGCCAAAATGAACCAAATCCAAGAGAGCAAGCCAAGTGCATCTATGTGAAGGAGCACGATGAAGAAAAGATGGAGGTGGCTAAAACAGTTACGTTCCAGAACTACACCCTTCCCTCCAAGAGTGGGTTGTAGCATCGAAACTTCCAAAAGGAATGTAGCTGAACTTGAAAGCACCGGCAAAGTCTATAATAATCGCATTCAATCTGAGAATACCTACCTTGAGCACTTGGTGGCCGGTTATGAAAATGAAAAGCTCGACTTTGAAGAAGAAGAAGAAGAGGTTAAGGCGATAACCTTGAGAAGCGGTAAGAAAACCGACGAGATTCACATCCCGCAAAGATCAGAAGAATCCAAAGAGGATAGTGAAGAAAAAACTGAGGCCCCTGTAGAAAAAACATCTCCTACCATCCTCACTATTCCACCAGCTTCAAAACCTTCTTCACAAGAACCGCCTATACCATTTCCCCACCGACTCCAGAAGCAGAAATTGGATAATGAATATGGTAAGTTTCTGGCAATGCTGAAGCAACTAAACGTCAACATACAGTTTGTAGACCTCATTGCCAAAATGCCAAACTATGCCAAATTCCTCAAACACCTCATATCCAACAAAACTAAATTGGCCGAAGTCGGTACGGTACCTCTCAATGTAGCTTGCTCAGCTATTCTGCAACAACCACTACCTTCAAAATGCAATGATCCGGGCAGCTTCACTATTCCAGTCACAATTGGTAGCACCTCATTTCCATACTCCCTATGCGATCTGTGTGCCTCCATTAATTTGATGCCCCTCTCCACTTTCAAAAAGCTGGAATTGGAGAAATGAAAAAGACCAAGATGACCCTGCAACTGGCGGATGGTTCGGTAACATACCCAAGCGGAGTGGTGGAGGATGTTATCATTAAAGTGGAACAATTATACTTCCCATGCGATTTTGTCATTCTAGACATCAAAGAGAACTCCACTACACCTCTCATCCTTGGACGACCATTCCTTGCCACAGCCGATGTGCACATTTGGGTAGCCCAGGGGAAATCACCCTTCAAGCTTATAACGAAAAGCTGGAGTTTGCATCAGGAAGATCTCCAGATAGCAAATCCAAAGATCTCAAGTTCGTAAGGGATACTCAATCATCATCATCCCCACTTCTGTTTATCACCCTTCCAGACGGCATGTCTATTACAGAGATACCACCACAATCCCGGACGAAGAGCGGGATAAGAAAAGAAAACATGCATCCAGGTGGACTCTCAAAAATACCATCGAGTCATGCTTTGGATCTCCTCCTCATAACCACCCCCCATGATCGATCTAACGACAAAGCGTCTAGCCAAAGACGTTAAAGAAGGGCAGCTTTCCGGGAGGCAACCCGGACGAACTTATCTTTTATATGCTTTTTATGCTGTTTTAATTTTCAGGTTCCCTTTAAATTTTGTTTTTGCTAACTCTTAACCCCGTTTGTAGTATGGTTGCTTCTAGTGTCTTATGCAGGTACAATTTCATGACTACACCCGCAACCAAGCTACTACTTGAGGCTGAAGCTCAAGTGTGGGGGAAGTCCAACACACGCAAGCAAAAATAATCTCAGGGGAGTACCAGTTTCTTTAATTATGCTTTTATTTAAATAAATATGCAGAGGAGAGTTTATGTGCTTAAATGAATATTCGTGAGCTTCGTGTTCTCTCTATTTTATCTACTTACCGAAAAGGCCTTCTGAAACTTTCCCTTGTTTTTCTGGTAACAATGAGGACATTGTTCAATTTAAGTGTGGGGGAGTGTGCCCTTTTCGTGACATTTTATGCTAAAATGCTTAATCTCTCTGCTTATCTTGCGTTTGTTCAAATTCAATATCGTGGACCCTTTATTGTGTGTTGTTCTCTTTAAGAATAAATATTGTTATGAATTGTGGGATAAATGGTAAATGTACAAAAATTTTAAAATTTTGATTACTTTTGAGGAGCATTTTTATGCGGTGTGACCAAATGATCTGAAATGGATGATTTTTATTACTCAGGGGTTCTTTCTGTCTTCTTTCTTAGGGATTGCTAAGGGGTGCTTCTCTGTCAAAAAATATAAAAAATAAATAATAAGGGACTTGCGAGACACCATTGGTAACCAACAAAGAGAGTTGAGTGTTCTTAAATACAAGGCTGATGCCTACATATTTCTCATCTCTTATGCAAAAGTGAAACAAATGCATAATCTATTTTTCCTTTGTTTTCTCCTCAATGCCCATTCTTGAGAGAAGTTGGCCATGGTAAAAGTTCTCAAGTCACCTAAAGAAGCATTGAAGTACTCCGGATCATACCCCGAAACTCTAATTTTATTTTGCCCTGAGTACACCTATGCCACCAGTAGGTGATGGATCACACTCCTCTAAAAAGTTTAAGATCATGTACTATTGACTTTTTTATCCTACCCTTCATAATAGTATTTGTTAATATTGAGCATTCCCTACTTGTTTGGGTAATGGTTTGCTTGAGGACAAGCAAAAGGTAAGTGTGGGGGTGTGATAAGTGTCTAAATGAGCATGTTTTATGGGTGTATTTCATATATTATATCAGCACTTTTTGCTCATTTCTCATTCTTATCGTATTTTTTTCCTCTAGTTTGTTTTATTGATTAACTCACAAATTTATTGGTTTAAACATGAGGAAAAACCAAGCTAGGAGCAAAGTACACAAGAAGACGAACGCATAGCCGCAGACGGTTTGAAAAATGGACTTATAACGAAGAATCTGGAGCCGGTTGAAGGGTCCGGGACTTAAATCCAGAACTAAGTCCCGGACCAGCATATTAAAACAGGCCGAGAATAGATAGCCGTGGGTGGTCCGGGACTTAGGTCCCATACAAGGACCCGGACCACCCCTTGAAAAATGGCCGAGAGTTTTCTGTGAGTAAGGGTCCGGGACTTGACTCATGTGCAAGGACCCGAACCAACAATGATGTCGTAAACAGATGCAACCGCCTAATAAGAGGCGGCCAAACATACATGCAACCGCCAATATGCTGGCGGACAAGAGACATGAGGCTACCGCCTCTTAACAGGCGGACAACACATGAGGCTACCGCCTCTTAACAGGCGGACAACACAGTATAGGCAACCGCCTGTTTGGATGCGGACAGGAGAAAGGGCAAAAATCAGTCGCGACCAGTTTTCTTCGCCCGTCTTCGCCGTCGTCTGCAACTCGCCCAACTCGCCCACTGTCTGCAACTTATCCATCTACTCCGCACGTGTATTCAGCTCTGTCCCCTGCGCAATCAATGAAGCAATCAATGCTCTTCTTCATCTGCAATCAAATTCGTACGGATCCAAACCTCTATATAAACCCAGCACCATAACTGCAAAAGATATACAACACGCACGACGGGAGTCTGAAGAATTCGCTCACCACACTCATCCATTCCCTTCCACTATATTTCCTCCCGTAACACCACAACATTCCACACTCACGCAGTAACAAAAGAAATAGAAGAGCAGCAGTGAGAGCGAGAGCAGACCAGTTCTTCCTCTGAATTAATGTCAAAATCTATCAGTGTAATCTTCTTATCTCCGTTAATGTCTGAGTAATTTTCTTTTGTATCCTAGGATGGGGGTTTGATTTCTAATATTACGTAAATTAATATTTATCACCTGTTTCTCTCATTTAACTTGTTTTAATTCCTTTAAGCTAATATTGCTAAATGCTTTGCGCGACAAACGACTGCATTTATTTGGTAACTATCAACGCATGATTTTGAGATAGTCTAGGTACCACAAAGGAATTAATCTTAGTATTTACACTCCGGACTGAGCAGGAAAATATTAAGGCTTTTATTAAGAGTTCGTAACTGACAATTATTAACTCTAATAGGCAATAAATAATTGAGACAGGGTTATAAATATGTTTAAGTAATTTAGGAAGTTCCCCCGTTATCCTAGGATACATTTTTCCATTCACATCAATTAATTCACCTTTTTACTGTTTTTATTATTTCTGTATTAATCAAACAACAAATCAAGCTTGCCTCCGGCTAAACCCCTTTTTACAGTTTTTAAGTAACTACCAAGACTAGGATAAATTGAACAATCTCCCTGTGGATACGACACTTGTTTTACTAACTACGACCGGGATTTGTTTGCAGCCCGACGTTTATTTTGAGTTTTTAATTTCTTTTCTTTTAATTTTACACCAGTTTAACCACTCAGAAAATAACCATCTGCACCCGGCTAGACACGTGAGTGCCTAGAACATGCCTATTGGCATGTCCCACTACCTCTAGCTCAAGTAGTGGGCTCCAACGGCTGTGGGGCCTTGCCCCACCCGCCGGTGTCCCTAATGTTGAGTTGTGCTAGCGTGCGCTTGTCGTATGGCTGGTTCCGCACATGGGCAAGTGCGGGAGTGCGAGGGGCGACGCACTAAGTTGGGACTTGTGTCCGGCATGGCCGAGATGGTCCGGGTGGTGGTGAGTGCATAGCGTTGCCCACTGGGGTTGCTTCACTAGGGAAGGTGTTCATTCAGTGGAGTGACCCGCACATCCATGCCTTTGGGCAAAGGGGTGTGAGGACGTGGGAACTCACCGTGGGGCGGTTCAAGACCACCCTTAGTCATGCTTGTGGCACAAGGGTTGGTTCGGTTAGGCTGGTCGGGCCTTGGCCCGACGCCGATCATGAGTGTTGCCTGTTTGGTTGCCTAAATGTTGTCCCTTGTCGATTGATGAGTGTGCTTGCGTGTTAAATACGTGTTATGCATGCCGCTGGACCTGGCTTCCAAGCGAAAAATTTTATTTTGGAAAAATACTCATGACAAAAGTGGTATCAGAGCCATAACATGTCGGTTGTCCCTGTCTTTGCAGGATTGAGCACTAATCGATACGCTGCAAAGGCATTGAAGTGACCCAGAACTCGTACGTGCTGGAAGTTATCTTGGCAGAATAGACCCAAATTTCCCAAATGGCTGCTAGGACTACGTCCCGAGTTGAGCTTGCGAATAGGCTGAACACAATTGAAAGGGTACTCGGCCTCACTGACTGAGATGCCTCAGGGTTTGGTCCAGAACATAATTTGCTCCGTAGCCTTGAGCGGCTTGAGACAATGGTGAACTCTTTGTGCAATGAGGTGCGCCAGCTTCGGGCTGACCCCTCGGTTGGGAACTTGGAGGAGCAGTGTAACTCAACTGATGCTCATGATGCAGAAATACGTGAGCTTCGTGCCAGAGTGGCTCTTCTACAAGAGTCGGTGTCCCCTAGTTTGGGTCAAGGCAAGAAAAGGAAGTTGAAACTTCGTGACCCTACGCCGTACGATGGAACTCGTGACTCCGAGAAGCTTGAGAATTTCCTTTTCGACATGGAGGAACATTTCAAAGCATACAATACTGATGATGATCAAAAAGTCTTCTCGGCGGTTACATTTTTGGAGGGTCATGCTAAGAAATGGTGGCGGTGCAAGGTTGAACGTGACCGCGCATGTGGCCGAACTCCTATCCGATGTTGGGTTGAGTTTAAAAGGGCGTTGAAGGCCCAATTCTTCCCCCAGGATGCTGATGACAGAGCCCGTGATCGTTTGAATGACCTAAAGCAGACGGGTACGGTTCAAGATTACATCGGGGAGTTTAACTCCATAATGTCTGATTTGCCCAGTATGCACGAAGGGGATCGTGTGTACAACTTTATGAAAGGTCAGAAACCTTGGGCGCGTTCAGAAGTTCGAAGGAGGGATGTTTCCACCCTCGAACAGGCGATGACCGCGGCTGAAAGTCTTGTGGACTTCGGTTGGGAAAGGCATCCCAATAAAGACAGCCGTTCTGATAGAAAAGGCGGGAAGCGGGGAAGACCAGAAAGGGATTTTGGACCTGCCCTTCCTCATGACCGGGATAATACACAAGATTGTGCAAGTCCGGAGACAAAGGAGGAGTCCCCAAAACCCTAATCGGGCATAAGTTGCTTTAGATGCGGTGGTCCGCACTTCATGCGAGAATGCCCCCAGGTTGCAAATGCGGGTGTGAACACCCTTGTTGGCTCAAAGAAGCAACCTCCCCATTAGAAAGCGGATGTCCCGACCTTCCCGGAATTAGTCCTGCACCCCCCGAGTTGAGGACTATTGTTCTACTAGAGTAGAAACTCTATACTTTTGAGTGATCACCGTGTAATATTCAAGAGTTTGTATGTTGTGGTGGTCAATGTTTTGTTGATATTGAACTCTTGTATTTCTTTTTGGAAGTATTGTACCCGGTTTTGTGTACTGGCCCATGTAATGCAGTCGAAATATTGTAATGACTTTTCAATGTTAATGGAAAATTTACAATGAACTGATGGCGTCCTCGATGAACTTTCTCTTGGTTCCTTAATCACTTTTCCCTAATTTTGTGATATATTTAGAAAAGTACATGGACCCAAGCTGGAAATGGGGAAAGCTAGGCCGTGATGGGTACATGAATACGAGAGTAGTCTTGTGACGCTGGGTTTCCAGCTTGATGCCAGGTAGGCTTTGTCGACCGTGCTTGTACGGTGGTGTCACAAGATGTGCTATTTTTGGTAGCGCGCAATTAGGTAGATTGGCGCTGGCCTCGCTAGTTATTCGTGGCTTGGCACGGGACGTCGGGCCCCCATGGGATAATTGGGAAAGCAGGCTTGGATTGTGCTGCCAAGGACGTCCCAGGTGCTATAATTGTTGGCGTGCAACCGGGTGGGTTGCCGTCAAACACGCTGGTGAGCGTGAGTTGGCATGTGATGCCGAGTTGTCAGCATGCAGCCGGGGTGCTGATGCTGGATGCGCTAGAGGTGCGCAAGATGGCACATGGTGCCAAGTTGCAACGGGGAACCGAGAGGGTTCACGTTGATCTCCCTGGCCAGGGGTAAGACGGTTGTAGATGCCATTGTTTCAGCATGCAGCAGGATATGCTGATGCTGGTCGCGCATGTGTGCGTGAACCAACATAGGGTGTTGGGCTATCATCGTGCTATGAGTGAAGTTGATGCTGGTCATGCATGTGTGTGTGGAATGGCTTGAGTTGCCATACTTTCATACGCGGCCGAGTAGGGTCGGCGTTGGTCACGCTGGGTTGCGTGAGAGGGCAGTGTGCCAGTGATTAAGTGTCGTAGCCAGGTGGGCAGATGCGACCGCACACGAGGTGGTGTGCGAAGGCACCGGTTGCCCAGTTCTTGCACAATACCAGGTGTGGTTAGTGCAGTCCGCACAAGTTGGCACGACTTGTGGCAGTTGATGCCGATTGAACTAAACAGAGAACAAGTAAAGATGACCTTACTCCCATGAGGACTTTGCCGAGGTCGGCAAACACTTTAACGGGGGGAGGGTTTGTCACGCACATTTTTGGGCAAGCAGCTTGACAGCTGTGCATGCCTTGCCGTTGGCCTTGTCTAGATGCATGTGATGGAAAATTAAATTGGTATGGAAAGTATCCAAGGCCCAATCACTCCAAGGCCCATATCCATTTAGGCCCAAATTTCGAACCCAAAATTCCAAAGCCCATTTTGGCCCAACATCTAAGGCTCCTTTCAGCCCAACTTCCAAAGCCCAAAATAGGCCCAATACAATTCCAAAGCCCAATCACTCCAAGGCCCATATCCATTTAGGCCCAAATTTCGAACCCAAAATTCCAAAGCCCATTTTGGCCCAACATCTAAGGCTCCTTTCAGCCCAACTTCTAAAGCCCATTTAAGGCCCATTTCAAAAGCCTAACCCTAAGGCCCACTTCAGCCCAATCACCCCAGGGCCCAAACCCAATTCGGGCTTAAAACCACTATGGCCCAACAACTTGGCCCATATCCTATCCAGGCCCAATCCGGCCCAAAACCTCAAACAAGGCCCAATTCGGCCCAAAAACTCAAACAAGGCCCAATCCAGCCCAAAACCTCAAACAATGCCCAACTCGGCCCAAAAGCCCAACCAAGACCCAACTTGACCTAACTTTGACCCGGCCCGTTTCCAAACCCGATTCAATTCAATTCAAAACCAATCCTATTCAAATACAATCCAATTCAGTTTTGACACATTCACTTCAAACCCAACTTATAAATTCTTTTTCAAAAATCCAAAAAACCTTCAAGGAATTTCAAACCATCATTTTATTCAAGTTTCCAAAAGAAACCATTTTGTGGAATTTTAAAGGAAAAACCCTTCTCACATCACAGAAAACTCTTCTCAAAATGCAGAAAGTTCTTCTCACATATACAGAAAGTTTTCTCCTAAAAATATTTCTCAAAATCAGTGTTTCTTCATCGAGAATTCCGAACAACTCCAAACATTTTCCAACTCCGTTTTCAAACAAAAAAAATATAAACCATTTTTAGGGAGCAAGAAATGTCTAACCCCTTCAAAACATTTCCTCCATGAATAGAACATCGCTTGTCTCCCCTCCAAAACAAAAAATCCAAGGCGGGGCGCTGGGGTCATAACCTCCCTTGTCGCAGTCTGGATCTCTTTAGGCGGGGCATTAGGGTGACAAACCTCCCCTAATTGCAGCCTAGATTTTTACAAGGCGGGGTGCTAGGGAAGTAACGACCTTCCTAGTTGCAGCCGGGATTTTAGAATCGTCTAACTCCCTTCCGCTCGATTTCAATGCTTTTGATTTCTAACTTTTAAAACCCGGGAGTTAGAGACGTTATTAGGGTTCGACCGAGAACATCTCCTTCATGGTGTTTCTCTCTGAACCCTACTTTTCGACATAAATTCATTGCCCCATCTTTCGAGCCTCGGCACTTACTATTAATTAAGTGTCGTGTTCGAGGGGGTACATAGGGTAATCCATCGGGATTATCCGCCCTTTTATAACAAAATGATTTTCAGCTTTAAAATTTTAAGAGAGACAATTATGAATAAACCAATCCAACCCTTCCTATAGAACCTCAGTCACATAGGTCCTCCAATTCCCGAATACTCCCGAACAACCGTAGTTATCAGAAACCTGAAACATTCTCAAAAACCCGAACATCTGTAAACCAAATATCCTCTTTCATACTCCATCACACTTTCGACTTCCTAAATCACCTCAAAATTCTGACTATTCTAAAATCCAAATTTTATAAACACGAAACACTCCTCAATTCCACCAAAGAACCCGAACACCTTTCAACTTCACAAAAATGACCGAAATACCCCTGAGCTCTACAAAGTAACCAAAAACTCCCTAACTCCAGCAAATGATCCAAACACCCCTTGACTCCAAAACATAATAACCAAAATACCCGTTTGCTCCTCAAAATTCCCCGTATCCTTTTAATCCCGTAAAAGTTGAAATGACCTCAAACCTCTCAAAAGCAATCCAAATCTCTCAATTTCCAAACCAGTTTCACCAATCAACATCTCGAGACCAGCTTATTTCTCCAAACTCTTCGAAACCATCTGTCCTTCAATCCACACTCAATCCTATCCTTTGGCTCTCTCTAATAAGGTTTTGAAAGAAGGTAATTCCGACAATTGGAGACCGAGGTTTCCTCGGGCACCAATCCAAAGTCGTGGTCGTTGCCACTTCTAAGGGGTGTAACCCAGTACGAACCCACAATAGAATCTCTGCAAAATGACCAGATAAGTCCTATCCATAGGGAACAACCTCAGAGTCAACTAACGGTTCTTAGAACCCCCTTCTCCCCCCTTCCTAGTTCTTAGGTCAAACTAGGTGGCGACTCTAGTCAAATCCGCCTTATAGAGGCTTAAGTCCGCGTGGAGCCCATTGAGAGCTGGTGTAGTGCGCACTTGCACTCCCCTTTATGCTTTCTGGAAAAGACGGACGATTTAGTAGGTATTTGAGGGATGCCAAGAATAACGGGTTTTCACCCTCCATAGAATGGCACATTTTAGGATCTAGGCTTTTCAGTCGAGAACCATATCTAGATAGACCCCCCTCATACCGAAAAATCACCCTCCACAGTGCCATCTTGATCGAAGCATGATAGCGGTTGTTGTATGAAAACTCGATCAGATGTAGTCTGTGAATCCAACTGCCCTGGAAGTCTAAGGCACATGCCCTCAGCATGTCCTCGAGTGTCTAAATCGTACGCTCAGTCTGACCATCTGTCTGAGGATGGAACGCGGTACTCAGCTTAACAACTGTACCCAATGCTTCTCTGGTAGCTCTCCAGTACCTCGAAAGGAATCTGGTATCTCTATCTGACACTATGGTCTTCGGTATGCCGTGATGTCTCATGATTTCTTTCTCAAACAACTCAGCTAATTTGGTCACCTTCCAAGTATCCTTCATCGGTATGAATCGGGCTACTTTGGTAAGGCGATCCACCACCACCCATATCATGTTGAGACCTCCCCTAGCAGGTGGGAGTCCAACTACAAAGTCCATGGAGATATCATGGAACTTCCACTCCGGAACTGGCATCGACTGTACCATTCCGCCCGGTCGTCGTTGCTCGAATTTCACCTTCTGGCATGTGAGACACCTCAAGACGAACTCGGTAACATCTGTCTTCATCCCCGACCACCAGAAGTATCTCTTCATGTCCTTAAACATTTTAGAGGCTCCCGGATGGATGGAAACTGAAGAACAGTGTGATTCTCTAAGTATACGGTCTTTCAGATCCGTGTTGCCCCGTGGTATGCATAACCGGCCCTTAAGTCTGATCAGATCATCATCATGAAGTCTGAAGTTGTATTTCTGACTCTCAAAGGTACCATCTGTCAGCTTCTGTGTGACCTCTCTCATGTACTCATCTGTCCTCTGAGCCTCTCGCACCTCATCAACCAAGCTGGAGAAAGAAACTAGCGAATGGAGTGAGTGTGCTCGACGGCTCAGGGCGTCTGCTACAACATTGGCCTTCCCCTCTTCGTATTGGAGGTCAATGTCATAGTCTTTCAGAAATTCTAACCATCTCCTCTGTCGAAGATTCAACTCCTTCTAAGTGAATATGTATCTCAAACTCTTATGATCGGTGTAGATCGTCACACTAACCCCGTAAAAGTAGTGGTGCCATATCTTCAAAGCGAAGACTACAGCTCCCAGCTCCAAATCATGTGTGGGGTAGTTCTCCTCATGTTTCTTCAACTGGCGTGAGGCATATGCCACCACCTTGCCATGTTGCATGAGCACGCAACCCAGCCCTCTGCCGGATGCATCACAATAAACCTCAAAGCCCTTTGTACCGTCTGGAATGGTCAGAACCGGTGCAGTGGTCAGTGAGTCCTTCAAGCTCTGAAATGATCTCTCACAGTCAACCGTCCATAAGAACAGTGCATCTTTCTTCATCAGACAGGTCATCGGTTTCGCGACCTTGCTGAAATCCCTAACAAACCTCCTGTAGTAACCTGCCAGACCGAGAAAACTCCGGATGTCGGTAACAGTCTTCAGCCTTGGCCAAGTACGTACGACATCGATCTTTGCTGGATCCACTGAGATCCCAGCATCTGAGATGACATGACCTAGGAAAGAGACCTGGTCAAGCCAAAACTCACATTTGGAGAACTTAGCATATAGCTGGTTCTCCCTCAATATTTCCAATACTCTCCTCAGATGTTCCTCATGTTCAACCTAGATTTCGAGTATATCAAATGTCATCAATAAACCCACTACCGACTTGTCCAGCTGCTCCCGGAACAAGCGGTTCATCAGATCCATAAACTTCGCCGGTGCGTTCGACAAACCGAACGGCATCACTGTAAACTCATAGTGGCCGTATCGTGTCCGGAATGCCGTCTTCTCAATGTCTCCCTCCTTAATGGCTATCTGATGACCCCGATCTAAGATCAATCTTGGAGAACACAGATGCTCCCTTCACTGATCGAACAGATCGTCAATGCGGGGTAGTGGGTACTTATTCTTCACTGTCACTGCATTCAGCTCTCTGTAGTCGATGCAGAGGCGGAGACTACCATCCTTCTTCTTCACGAAGAGGACTGGCGCTCCCCATGGTGACACATTGGTCTTATAAATCCCTTATCTAACAAATCTTTCAATTGTTCCTTTAACTCAGTCATTTCTGCCGGAGCCATACGGTATGGTGCCTTGGCTATCGGTCCGGTACCAGGTAGCATCTCGATGGTGAACTCTACCTCCCGAGTGGGTGGCATGCCGGGCAGTTCCCATGGAAATAAGTCGGGGAACTCCGACACTACCGGTAAGTCGGGGTCGAACTCAGGGTCTCTCTCTATGTCCTGTACATAGCAGAGGTACACTTCTTCCTTTCTGCTCAATTCCTTATACATTGCCATGGCGGTGATGATCTTAGTCGAAGGCTCTCTGGGCCTCTAGCGGTATGATATTGTTACCCCAGACGGACTCCTGAGCAGCAATCTATGCTCGGCGTAGAGGATACGTCCCTTGTGCCGCTCCAACCAGTTCATCCCGAAGATAACATCAAATCCTTGCTCACTGAACTCAATAAAACTGACTGGAAAGTCTTCTCCCTTAATTCTGACATTGGCTCCTCGGTAGTAACGAGTGCAACGATCCTTCTCCTTAGACGGGAGCGTAACCGTGAAGTCGGGTAGCTCATCAGCGTCTAGCCCCAACCTGCTCCCGAATGATGCCGATACAAAGGTATGCGAGGCCCCTGAGTCGAAGAGAACTGATGCCTCAATCCCATTAATCGGAAAGGTGCCGGTGAGGATAGTGCCTCTGGCGTCGGCCTGTGCCTCTGTAAGTATGCTTAATGCACCTTCCGTACCGAGTCCATAACCTAATTGTGTTCACAAGCTTCATGAGTGTTGATGGTATAACAAGAGTCGTAACAATTTATATGAACAACACTGTTATTTTATTCATAACCATCCTGTTTACAACATGAGCTTTAATCTTACATCTCATTCCTCATCTCATTCTAGCATTACATGACTAATATTGTCTAAAGGTTAGGTTTAATCTCCCAGGTCTCATATGCGTCGCATTGATCACTGCTGACGGTGCTGTATTCAACTTGATTCTCTTAATCCCATGGTATAACATCCTTGATTCTCCTCCCATGATTAACACATCTCCTGACTTAAGTACTAACTTATTCGCACGGTCCGCACGCTTTTGCTCGCCGTATAAAAACTCTGCATCATCCCCAATGGACCCAGACACTACGGGTATCCCTCTTTCGAGAGACTCCGTTGTCTCGTCCTTATCCTGGTATAGTCCAAGTCGCCCATCCTTCTCATAGAAGTTCACATTGCAAATGGCTGTCTGAATGTCTGGAATCGGTTCAGCTTCCAATTGCTGAGCGATTTCCATGACTTGTGTAATAACTGGATGGAACTCTTCGGGTATCCCGGTGGTGAGACTCCATCTTGCATCCTCGTGGTTTGGTAGTTCTTGGCATACGGATTCCAATCCTTGCCTAAGCTTATCAGTTTTAATTTCATCTTTGCTCCCCCTGGGTACTCCGGTGTGTAAAAACCTCCCGGTCCCATTCCTAGTTGATTACATCTTCTGATGATGGCTATTTGCGCTTCGGGTGTCAGGTATCCCCTTAATAAAATCATACCTGGGCGGATAACCTGACATTGTTCAGTTGGAAAGTCTATGGTTTCGATGTCGGTGTGCTCCGGGTTAGGTGTAGATGGTATTGGATAGCAGATGTTGAAGCTTCCTAAAGCGGTAGTAGGTTATATCTTACTTAAGTTCTAATCTCATCTCATTCTTACTTAACTCAATTATTCACCAAACATGCATGATAATGCGGTAAGCAGGTAGTTTTATTACTAAATGGTTATAGCGGTACCTGGCCTCGATGAGGGTTCAGGCTCATCGTCCCGGTCCACCATGTGTAGTGTGGGTCCCGACTTCTGGGTCACCCGTGGGTTCTTGTCTGCAGCTTGCTGCACCTTCCTCTGCCGTCCGATCCAGCTCCCTGATCGTCTTGCCCTTGCCCCTAGTATCAGGCCTGTAGGCTCTGCTAGCGGGGTTCCGGAAGCACTCATATGCTCGGTGTCCGTAAACCCCACAAAAGTTGCACTCCACCTTATTCCCCTTACAATCGAGCCCGGGGTGGTCCTTGTGACACCACCTACAGATGTAGCGTCGCTGGTAGCCACCACCGGCTCCCTTCTCAGTCTCAGATCCTGATCATTTATAATATCAATACTCATATCTCAAACGGTTACTAATTGTTTCTTAACTCACTCAATACCAATCCCTTACCCTTTGGCGCCCTAGAGCGCAGGGGTGTAGCTGCGTAAGCATACATCAACTTCAATGGCTCTTCCGGAGCCTTCTCCTTTTCCTCCTTCCTTTTGGGTTCTGATTCTTCTGGTCCTGAGGCTGGTACTTTTGTTTCTTGTACCCACCTTGCCCTTGACTCTCGGAGATCTTACCAGCATTCTTCCTCTTAGCATTCTCCTCGTCCCTCAGCTGGACGGTTATCTCAACCTTAGCAGCGGCATGATAGCTGTAATACCCCAAATTTCTTAAACTGTGATTAAGGTCTTATTTAATTGTAAACCTTAGGAAACCCTAATTTCTAAAGATGGAGAAGGTTATAATTAGTTGGAGGTGCTTGGTGAACATTAGAAACTTTAGTTCCCGGAGTATCACCCGGTAAACCTTAGTTTCGCAGGATTTCTGAAATTCCTGAAAATTACTGAATTCCTCAGGGCATAGGCCTTGGAGTGACAGCAAACAAAGGTTTTTAAAGAGAAAATAAGTTTTTACGGGGTGTGGTAGTGTTACTCAGTTTTTACTGATTTTATTTGTTTGTGTCTTCCTGTGTATATGTATTCTGTGGATTCAGGGTAACTGGGATGGACACCTTCTCTGCACCGAGGACGAGTCCACCGATACTTTCTATATTTTCATGTTTGTCACCTATCGTAGAAGTTTACAGCCTGGGGTCACCGAGATAATTTATGAAGAGTGGAGCAAGAAGATACAAGGTTTTAGGCACCCGGAAAATGGCACCAGTCAGTCCATCACTCATGATGTTTCCACAGTGTACGAGTATATGCAAGTGGTCCCTAGTTAGATGCTAGCAATGTAATAGCCTTTTGATACCCCTTTACTTTTGGTGTAAAATAGGAGTAGGAGCTAACATAGTAGTTGGCTGGAAGGGGTCTTTTGGTACTAAGGTGTAAAGTGACGGGCTGGTTGTGTCACTCTTTTGATAGTAACAGCGATGTAAGATAGCTAGCGTAGGGGTGGTGGTGGTAATAGCCTTACACTTACTAGTCTTTAGTAAGTGTGGCGGTAACACCCCGGTGATAGTATTAGGGGACCTTATGTAAAAAGACTGACGCATGTATAATATAAGCAGTTACTTTGGTTATAACATGTCTCTCTAGAATAAAAAAAAAGGCTAAGTAAATGGTGGTGGTAAACCGGGGCGTTACAGAGTGGTATCAGAGCTACAGGTTAGCTGGAGGGGAAAAGTCAGGTTTGTTTAGGAAGCAAGGTGACCCAGGCTTAGGTTTAGGAGTCTAGGCAGAACCATGTGGTTCTGAAAATATGTTTGCTGTGATATTTGTGTGTTGTGTGCTTGATTGATTATAGTTAACTATTTATATTGCAACTAACATATCTCTGTGTAGAATAACGGAGAGGGGAGTGGACGGAGTAATGGAGAGGGGAGAGGACAGATGGATGAACTGAGGGAGTTGACACTGAGTATGGGAAGAATCCTGGAGCAGCACGAGGCTAGAGCTGAAATACCCAAGGATTTCTCCCGGAGGATAGCAGCTATGAAACCCAGTACTTATTCAGGAAAAGAGGATCCAGTAATTCTGGAAGAGTGGATCAGAGAGTTTGACAAAATATTTGATATTATTGATTGCCCTGAAGAAAAGAAGGTAAGTGGGGCTGTATTTTATTTTAAAGGTGAGGCTGATCTGTGGTGGACTGCGGAGGAGGAGAGACTTAAAGGAAATCCGGGTTTTTGGTGGAATATGTTGAAGGATGCGATGAGGAAAAGATTTTATCCAGAGCATGTAAGGTTGCAAAAATATCAGGAATTTACTGGATTGAGGCAGCGGACAGATGATGTTAAAACTTATCATGCTAAGTTTGTGGAGCTTGCTAGATTTGCTCCGCATGTGGTACCCGATGAGACTGCTAAGGTTCAACGTTTCTTGGAAGGGTTAAATTGGGATTTACAAGAAGCTCTGAGTTTGATACCTATAACTACTTTACAAGAGGCGTACGATAAAGCTGCTAATCTTTATAGAGTACAACAGAGAAGGAAGGAAGTACAAACGGGGCGAAAAAGGAGAATGGAGACTCGTAAGGCCGAAAGCTTTGATAAGAGGGCTAAAGTAGAAGTTAGACCAAGTGGGGGATCCAGACCCAATTATCCGGGACGACGATTCAATGATAAAGGAACTAGATACTTTTATTGCAAGATATGTGAAAAGAACCATCCAGGTGAAGATTGTGAAGGAAGGTTGGTGAAGTGTTTTAATTGTGGAAGGTTAGGACATAGAGCCTTCGAGTGTAGGTACAGGAAGGATAATGGAGGTAAGAGTGGTGGAAACGCTTATCAGAGTAGCGCAGCGGAAACGTTGTGGACCCATAACCAGAAGAAAGGCAGTGAAGATACTAATGAATCTTCATAGGATTTAGGAAGTTATCACGGTTAAGGTTAATTATTAAGCTGTAGATGGAAACTTCTTTTTAAGGTTAACAATTAAAGTTTCAGGAGAAACTTTCTTTTTAGGGGGGGAGAGTCATATGGTAAGTGATGAATGATTATTAGTGTTTGTGAATGTTTGTGATTGTGAATATTTGTTGGTGCCATAAATGGTTGGTAATACTTGGATGTTATTTTAGGAGTTGTCCTCTTAATGATTTCATATATGTGGTATCGTTGAATTTGTGAATGGTTTATATTGTGTGATTGGTGTGTCTGAGGTTTTGTGTGATGTTGCTGAATCACTTGTGGTTGATGAAGTTAACTGAGAATTATTGTGTGGAGTATTGCTTTAATTTCTTGGAGTATGTGACTTTATTGTTAGGTGTGATGAATTTAGCTTCGAGGACGAAGCTTTGTTTAACGGGGGGAGGATGTAATACCCCAAATTTCTTAAACTGTGATTAAGGTCTTATTTAATTGTAAACCTTAGGAAACCCTAATTTCTAAAGATGGAGAAGGTTATAATTAGTTGGAGGTGCTTGGTGAACTTTAGAAACTTAGTTCCCGGAGTATCACCCGGTAAACCTTAGTTTCGCAGGATTTCTGAAATTCCTGAAAATTACTGAATTCCTCAGGAACTGAGAGTGGGTATCAACCTTAGGAAGTGTGTTAGATACTTTTGAGAGTGTTTTGAGGAAAGAAACAATCATATCTTTCTTCTTTTAATATAAGACAATCTAGTTACATTTTTCAGTATTTAGTGGTTCTGGGCAAACGGGCTTAAGGAGAGCTCAAAGTGACCCGAGGAAATTCCTTAAACTTGATAACCCACACTAGTATTAACATACCTACATATATAGTCTTAATTCCCATAAAAAGCTCAAGCCAAACATGGCCTAAGATGGGGCCGAAAATATCAAGGAAGGAGGAGAAAAATATCTCGGTTACTATTCACACCTCCTTACTATTCACACCTCCTTACTATTTGCCAATGATTACAAAATCAACTTGCCCCCTCCTTATCCATTCAATGGCGGTTTGGCATGAGTGGTTAGGATTGGTTTTTGTCACCTAACACAAATCTATGGCTATGGACAATTCTAGAAGTCATAATTACAAATAGTAAGATAAGGATGAAAAATCAAGTATAAAAGGGGGGGTGGAGGTCGGCCATGGTAGGTGAGCAAGGTGGCCATTCCTCTTCATCTACCTTGCTTCTCCTAAGCTAGAAAACACCATTGGAGCATAGGCAACAACACTCCTCCATTGGAAACACAAATCTAAGGTAGTAATTAAGCTAAAATCAAGGGAAAAGGCAAGTTTAAGGAGTGGAAGCCAAAATCCAAGGTGGGCGACTTGGTTGTTGGAGATTTTGAGCTCAAGCAACTTATAATCAAGGTATAAAAGCTCCAAAATGGCTAGGAGAGGACAGGTAACATCTATGCACATCACTTTCACCCTTTAAGCTTATTTTCCTTCTTAAGTCATTCTGTTTTGTTATCTACGAATCCTATCTCTTATTTTCTTAAAATTTCTACAGTAAACTAGGGATGAATAGTTAGAGAATATCCTAGAAAATCAAGTCGAAATAAGGTTGGGAAGTAGGAAAACACTAAAGAACTTTGAAAATGGAGAAAAATGAGCTTTAAGCTTTAGGAATTGTTTGGATGGGTTTCCGACATGGGTTTGAGCTAAAATTTTGAGGGTAGTCTTGAATAGTGAATATATGGTTATGGTTGAAAAATCAAGTCGAATGGAGAAATTTAAGTCGGTTAGACAAGGTAAGAAGCTAAAAATGAGAAAATGTGCTTTAAGCCTTTCTGAATGTTTGAATGGGTTTCCGAATTGATCTTGAGCTGAAATTTTAGGAGATACTTGTGTTGTATATTGGATCATGGTTAAATTTTAGCCGAGACTCTTTTGGGAAGTTGTTTAAGTTGGTGAATAGTGATTTTGGCTAAAAATAAGAATTTAAGCTTCCTAAGGGGGTTTCTCGGAGATTGTTTGATTCTATGATTTATTGGAGTTTGAATGGTATTGTTATGATGTTATTAAGGTTATTTTGCAAGTGGTGAGCTTGATGTGTGAATTACTACTTGTGTAAAGCTTGGTTATGATATCTTACTCATGGTTTGCAAATGTGTTTAAGGATAACCTCTTGTGGTGGTGGTGGAAAGTATTGTGTGATGTTGATATCATGGTTATCCTAAGGCTATGCCTCTTGTGAGAGCCTTTAAGGCCAAGCCGACGTTCCGGCAACAATATAAGCTCCTACTAATGAAATTGGAGCTGCCACTATGATCTACTCCTATTGGGCAGAAGTTTTCAATAGGGGGTGTGCACACTTAAGGACATAGGGTGGGTGGTGGTGGTGGTGGACTTCATTTGGAAATATCTTGTATTGATATTGATTATCTCTTGATAATTCTGGTACAGGTAAATGGTGTGTGATATTCTGATTTGTTATATTTGTTATATTTGCTGGAAACAAAGGTTTTAAAGAGAAAATAAGTTTTTACGGGGTGTGGTAGTGTTACTCAGTTTTTACTGATTTTATTTGTTGTGTTTCCTGTGTATATGTATTCTGTGATTCAGGGTAACTGGGATGGACACCTTCTCTGCACTGAGGACGAGTCCACCGATACTTTCTATATTTTCATGTTTGTCACCTATCGTAGAAGTTTACAGCCTGGGGTCACCGAGATAATTTATGAAGAGTGGAACAAGAAGATACAAGGTTTTAGGCACCCGGAAAATGGCACCAGTCAATCTGGAAGTTGGGCTGAAAGGAGCCTTAGATGTTGGGCCAAAATGGGCTTTGGAATTTTGGGTTCGAAATTTGGGCCTAAATGGATATGGGCCTTGGAGTGATTGGGCTTTGGAATTGAATTGGGCTTTGTTTAAAGTTGGGCCGAATTTGGGCTTTTGGGCTGAACTTGGGCTTTGAAAGTAGATTTGTAAAATGGGCTGATTAAAATTTTGTTTGAGACTATTTAGGAGCTAATGGGCTGAAGTCATGTGTGAATAAAATTAACTAGATTTACAAGTGGATTGGATTTTTGTTGATTGTACATTTTTTTCTAAAATTAAGGGATGATTTGGAAAATCTTAAGGAAAATGGGTATTCCTCAAATGGACCGTGTCTAGGACCCGTATGCATCGAGGATACCCAAACCTAGAGCTTTTCTAAAATGGGCCTCAAAGGTCCACAAAGAGGACAACCTAATGGGCTTTCTAAGGTTTAAATAATAAACAAGAGCACAAAATAATGAATTAAAGGAATGCGGCAAAACTGTAACGACCAAGTATGTACACGTATAGTGAAAGAAGAAGAATATAATCAGACCGCATGATAGACATAACAAATTAAAGGCAATCAAGAAAACTGAATTTCAACGGGATTGGTCCCATTCTCTCCTCTTTTTTTTTTGTGTTATTTAGAACCAGGTGAATATCCTAAAGCTAAAAAAAAACCTAACCGAATGAGAAATAACCCTAAGCTAATTTATCACCTCAGTTTATCAGCTTTTGTCAAATGAAACTACAAAGCACGCAGAAGCCGACTAAGTTGTTCCTATGCGGTTCCTATCTGATTTCAACATACAAAACAGAACCAAAGAAAAGAGAGAATCTCATGAATAGCCTACTGCAAGAGACTAAAGTTCAGAGACTAAATGCGTGCTTCTAAATTCGTTCATTCGAGCTTTTAATATTGATTCCTATGTGCCCGATGAGACTGAAACCTAAACGAATGCTACAACTTCCATTTCATCACCTCTTTTTTCTTTTTTTTTACAACAAATTCCTCTTAGAACATGATCCGAGCTTTCCTCAAACTCCTAAGAAACCCCAGGGACAGAATAAGCTTAGGACACTAAACAGGATAGCAAACACATAAAGCAGTTAGGCACAAAGACATGCTTTGGGTTTCAGACCCCAGGAAGTTCAGAGATGTGTACCAGGGTAAATTACGAGACAATTCCTGCACAGGGATCAAAGAGAGAAATACACCAGAAGACATTAGACTGCAATGAGTAACATAAAACATAGCCCAGGGTTCAAATGGAGATTCTGGATAAGAGACAAGAACGTTTAGCAGCTTACCGTTGAGTCTGAAACAAAAGGAATACATTGGGTAATAGAATCAAGCTGAAACGATCTTACCTAGACAGACCCACATATTTAACAAGGTTGGTGCTCTCGTCTCAATATTTAGACAAAAATCGACAGTCCTTATGTGAGGCTATGCATCCGAGCGCACAAGATGAACAGGTTATGAACTGCTTCTTTTTTTTTAAGACAGATGAACAAAGGACTATCAATTCCTGTTAACACCCCACGACAGGCTGGGCACTTCCATACGATGGTACACAAATTGACGGGGACTAAGTATCTGGGCTTCAACCTGAGTGAATTAGGCAAGCAAAACAGTGGAGTAGCACAGACACCTTTCGACAAATAAAAGGCATATTCTCTCCAGATGCAGAAGCAGATCGAAATCAATTTAGCTCAGCTAGCTTTGCTTTAACTCAAAGGCAGATATAATTCAGTCGAACAGAGTAAATAGAATCGGATTGCTCCAAACAGTTTGGCAAAACTCAAATGGAAGATGGCAGTCAACACGTAATTCTCAGAATCTGTTAAGATGTAATATATACGAACAACCCTTTGTAAAACGAAATCCAAACGTGGAACCGGGCAAACGGTTTTGGTAAACCAACCGTAGGCCATGAATAAGACTCAGGGTTCTAAGTCTCAATCCTGACTTTCAATCACGCTCTCAAACCAGAAACAACTAACCAAGTGGGTAGTAGATGAGAAACAACATCTTTGGCAATACACATCCATCCTGGGCCCTTAGAACCTATATTAGGTCTGGTACCCTTTAGTTCGAACCTCAACAAGAAGAGAATAGAAGCAGAAGATAGAGAGAGTATGAGCACGACAACACAAACAAAAGGGAGTGCAGCGATGAAAACGTCTTAATGGGAGCGAGAAAAAGAAAGAAAGAGAACACATAACCGAGATGGTCATAGACATCCAACTCATCTTTCAAAAACATAAAGAAGTAGAAGAAGACGACGGGTACTGAAAATGGAGCGAATGAGTTTATCACGGGGGCTAGAAACCAGCGAAATGGGCTTTCGAGGTCCTAGCTCCGGATTTTTACGAGGGGGGATGAGGAGTAAGGAACCAAGATAGCCTTTCCTTCGAAAAGAAAAATCCCCAATAGAGCCATGCATTCGCCATCATTGACATGATTTCTCCGGCGAGGAGTTTTCGTAATTCAGAGGTAAAATCCAAGTAAACACAAGGGGGAGATCTTCAGGGAGAAACCGAGGAACATTACTTACTCTCTCTTGTCAATACGAGACAAAGAACTCAGCGATGAAGAAATTTGCAATTCCGATTCTCTGAGGCAACTTCAGGCGGAGAAGTAGTCGGGTTTCGCGGTGGTTCAAGGAAACCGGAGGAAATGGGTATGGTTCCCTTCCCGGTTTTCAGAGATGACGAGGAAGAAAGGATGAATTTTGGGTTTTCTAACGCGGAGAGACAGTCGAGTTCTGGTGAGGAAGAAGAAGAAGGTAAGGTGACGATGGCGGTGTTCTTGGGCGCAGACCCAAGGTCACGAAGAAGGAGAAGGCTCAAGTTTCTTGCAACGTGCGTATCTGCCCCGGTTGGAGTCAGCGGAGAGAGCATTTTGTAGTCGATTCACCACGGATGAAGAAGAGGGCCATCTCTTCGGGAGTTCCATCTTCAAAAGTCTTGAAGTACCGAGGACATGCATCGGCTTCTTCAAAAACAAAAGAAACCCACACCGTAATGTCGTATCGGCTCCTTCAAGAAGAAGGAAAAGGAAATGCCCATACTGGGGTTTCTATTCCCGTTTATTCCCGGAGATTCAGCATGGCCATCGTCTTGGGGAAGAAGATCGAGGACATCGAGTAGGGTGGGTGGCGCTATTCGAGAAAACGCCTCTACCGTAGGGGTCTGTGTTGTTTTAGAATTAAAATGAAATTTAAGAGGTGTCGGGCAGGAAAAATAAAACCACCAGTCATGCTCTGCCCAGGTTTCGAACTTGGGTTTTCAAATAATACCTATTACACCTTGACCACTTGAGCTGTGGAGAATTTCAGTTTATAACCGTAAACAATAAAACAAAAACTGTATTGCAAGCTAACGAGATGAAATAAAAAAAAGCTTTAGCTAGGACTCGAACCCAGAACCATCGGGTATATGGAAAGTATGCTAACCGGCTATGCTAAGTTGGAAATCAATATCTTTATGGGGGAGAATAATACTAGAGCTTTAGCCCAGACTGGGATAACTATCCTAAAAATGCTACCATCTCTAAAGGAAAGTATACTATAAAATGAGGACAATAATATAGTGACAAGAAATTATGAAATACAGATAGGATTCAAAACGTAATGAGACATAAATAAAGGGATAGCATATGTGCATGAATGATGAAAAAGATAATGTTTGTGAAGGGGAGATGAAAACAAATAAAACAGATAAAATAAATAGTAGTAAAGTCACATAAATGATGGAAATGACGATGATAAAAGAACGAGAGAATCAAAAGGGAATAATAAATAATAATAAAGTATGACTCAATCGTGTATATAAAAAACTACAACTACAAGGTAATAATAAAAATGTGAAATATTTTGAAACGAAAGCAATGAGATAAGTGTACATATGAATCATTTTAAAAACAGATTACAAATAAATAGATAAAATAAATGATAATAAAAATAAAATAAAAAGGTAAAATAAGAATAAAATAAAAATAAATAAACAAAAGAGGCTCGTACTTCCTTTTCCGTAGGAATGTGAGATTAAAATGCCGGAGAAAAAGAAGTTCCTTTGGTTAGAGCGGGGACGCCGCCTTGTTCCTAAAGCCTGTTATTTTTTGTATTTTTTGTATCAAATAAAAATGGGTGAGAATTTTGGTGTCTACAGATGCTCCCCTTGATTCAATTCTAATTCCCTTAGAAGGCTTGCAGAATTGGATCAAGGTTGACGGGACGCCAAAATGTCTCACTAGGGTTTGTAACAGGGGTACATTCAGATGTGAATCATGGATAGCACGCCGTGTGATCGTGATGGGAGAGTAAACAATAAACCGAGTGCACGAGGACTTAGGAGTGCCTCACCTGGACCTCTTGATATCCATCCTAGGGCTTATGACGGGCCTAGAATGCGATTGAAGTACGCGGACTTGAGAGTTGCCTCAACTAGACCTCTTGATATCTAGCTATAGGACTTATGCCGAGCCTATAATACCAACAACCCAATTTGATTTAAGGTGCACGAGGGCTTAGGAGTGCCTCAACTGGACCTCTTGATATCCAGTCCTAGGGCTTATGTTGGGCCTAGAATGCGATTGAAAGTACGAGGACTTAGAAGTGCCTCAACTAGACCTCTTGATATCTAGCTATAGGACTTATGATGAGCCTATAATACTAACAACCCGATTTGATTTAAGGTGCACGAGGGCTTAGGAGTGCCTCAACTGGACCTCTTGATATCCAGTCCTAGGGCTTATGTTGGGCCTAGAATGCGATTGAAAGTACGAGGACTTAGAAGTGCCTCAACTAGACCTCTTGATATCTAGCTATAGGACTTATGCCGAGCCTATAATACCAACAACCCGATTTGATTTAAGATGCACGAGGGCTTAGGAGTGCCTCAACTGGACCTCTTGATATCCAGTCCTAGGGCTTATGTTGGGCCTAGAATGCGATTGAAAGTACGAGGACTTAGAAGTGCCTCAACTAGACCTCTTGATATCTAGCTATAGGACTTATGATGAGCCTATAATACTAACAACCCGATTTGATTTAAGATGCACGAGGGCTTAGGAGTGCCTCAACTGGACCTCTTGATATCCAGTCCTAGGGCTTATGTTGGGCCTAGAATGCGATTGAAAGTACGAGGACTTAGAAGTGCCTCAACTAGACCTCTTGATATCTAGCTATAGGACTTATGATGAGCCTATAATACTAACAACCCGATTTGATTTAAGATGCACGAGGGCTTAGGAGTGCCTCAACTGGACCTCTTGATATCCAGTCCTAGGGCTTATGTTGGGCCTAGAATGCGATTGAAAGTACGAGGACTTAGAAGTGCCTCAACTAGACCTCTTGATATCTAGCTATAGGACTTATGCCGAGCCTATAATACCAACAACCCGATTTGATTTAAGATGCACGAGGGCTTAGGAGTGCCTCAACTGGACCTCTTGATATCCAGTCCTAGGGCTTATGTTGGGCCTAGAATGCGATTGAAAGTACGAGGACTTAGAAGTGCCTCAACTAGACCTCTTGATATCTAGCTATAGGACATATGATGAGCCTATAATACTTTGATGGAGTTGTACGAAACTCGCTGCGGTGAAAGGTTGATCTGAAGTCGAATTTAGCTGCGTGTTGATTCGGGGTCGGACGCTCTCTGATGGGTCCTTCGATCCTCAACGAAGGATTTGAGATTGGAAATTTTCTTTGGTGTTGTCTCCCTTAACTGTATGAGTGCTCGGGATGACGGGATCGGGTGATTCCGATATTTACGGTCGGATGGTTTGACATAACTTTTGGGGACCGTATTGGTCAAGCGTGATTTTCATGATATTGGATATGGCTTTAGCCGATGTCTCTGGCAGTTTGACGGCGGTCCTGGCGTTGTGCTAGGACGGCTCCGGTATGGCTCTGAGGTGGCTCCGGTATTGTTCTAAGATGGCTCCGGTATTGCTCTGAGATGGCTCCGGTATAACCCTGAGGTGGCTCCGGCATCGCTCTGAGATGGCTCCGGTATGGCCCTGAGGTGGCTCCGGCGTCGCTCTGAGATGGCTCCGGTATGGCCCTGAGGTGGCTCCGGCATCGCTCTGAGATGGCTCCGGTATGGCCTTGAGGTGAATCTCTTGGTTGAGGCGGATTCCTTCATAAGGTGACAATAATGACCTTGTGGTTCGAGGGGTGGATGGTTTTTTATTTGGAACGGGGTCGCACCCTGAGAGGGTTGCCTACGTACTCAACTCCCTGTTGAGATCAGACCTGACGTAGTTCAAAACTCTGTGTGGAAGGCCTCGGTGAGGAAATGGTTCCTGTGTAGCCCTGGGGATAGTCTCTGTGTCGGATGATGGCTCCCGTATGGCTCCAGTTTGGTTCTGAATATGGTGTTGATGAGGTTCGAGCATGACGTTTGATGGCTCCTGTGTAGCTCTAGGGATGGTCTCAATGTTTTGAGGATGGCTCCCGCATGGCTCCAGGTTGGCTTTGGGAGTGGTGTCGTTGAGACTCGAGTATGACATGGGACAACTCTAGGAAGATCTTTGTATGGCTTCGGATGGCCGTAGTTTCTGATTTCTTTTGATCAGAAGTTACGCTTCAACAACTACAACTAAAGTTGACTTTCAGCGAGACTAGGCAAAGTTCTTACCGGTCAGATGTTGATGATGAACTAGCTATGATGCATGCAAATATTAAATACTAGACACGATGCAAAATGCATATGCAGCTTTTGGAGAGAAGGTACGGTCTTATCTCTATTAATATAAGGTTTACGAATATAAGACATCTTCAGTTTGATCTTGAGTGATTGTTGAGCTAGAATGCGTGAATCACTTTCCTCTCACGGAGGGATATGGGTCAATCTTTCATGAGTATGGTTGTGTGTGCAAATGGTATGATGATGCTCTCGACGCTCGGAGCAGTATTTTCCTTAGAATTTCTTTCGAGGTTCTGGACTTTCCGATTCTCACAAATTCATCACCTGCAATGGGGTAGGTTGTTTATGATTTGATGCTTAGATCGCAGAGTCACTCGCACCCTAAAGATCTTGTGAGATAAGGTCACACTCATTCGCTCATGGTCCCTTTGTTATAAGGTGGGACATGTTGATAACAAGTACGAAACTTATGATTCATGTTTCAGATCTGATACTTTCAGTTAACGCTCATTAACTAACAAGTCAGAGGTCTTTTATTGGGTTATAACGGGGATGAGGGGTATGATATATGTCACATGGGACTGGAGGATCAATTTGGGAGTCGTGGAGCTTTTGTGCAATAGAGGACGTGTTTCGCCTTCGCCATGGGTGGAATGATTAGACGGGTTTTGACAACCTTTTATTGGTTTCTTCGGGACATCATTGGGCCTTTCGATTTGGATTTCTCCTTCTTGCCTCCTCTGGTGTGCAATTTGAACTTTCTTCTCATTTTTGTGTTTTTGAAATTGCATTTGGCTCATCAACTTTCTCAAGCATTTTTTCTTTGCTTTGTATTTTGGCTTTCAGCTTCGGAGTTGCATTGACTCATTGGTTTCTTTGACTATTTTTTTTGTTGTTTGACTTTGGAGTTTCATTGACTCACTGATTTCTTTGAACATTTCATTTGTTGTTTCATGAAAGATGGTGGGGGGAAGACCATGGCTCCGGCTCCTTCGAGATCCTCTGTTGCAGGGGTAAGTGTGTATATGTGGGGTGGCATGTTGTGGAGTTTCTTTTTTTTTTGAAGAAAGAGTTTTTCCTGAAAGGCTCAGCGGGGCTCACTAAGGAGTTATGTCCGGGGAAATTAAAGCTTTTTGGCCTTGTGGAGATTTTGATCCTAAGTGTCTCGTCATTCTCATTAGTCAATGATTGTTTTCTTACTATTCTCAGATCCTTGCATGAATCACAGTTCGTATCCTGATTATCGACATTGATCTCACTATGTATTATGCCTCTCCGTGTGATGAAGGAATGCACACGTCACTCGTGGTTTTACCTCGATTGGCTCTCTCTACCTTCCCTCGTCACTCATAGGATTGTCCAATATTCTCATTCGGAATTCAAGGGAAAATACCGCTCTTTGCACACTACTCACTTGGTCTGTGGTGCTGATTTTGATTTGACCCTTGTGTTTGTTGACGGGTCGAGAGTTTTGTGATTCAAGCATTCTGTTCAATCAATCTCTCAACATTTTTTCCAAAGATGTCGTTTCATTACGAGAGTATGCAAATGTGACTATCTACAATGCATTATATAGTGGTAATATGGAATTACTATATATAGGATGCATGAAATGCTGAAAATGATGAATTGAGATGGTCGACTGAATGTTTTTTTTTGTGTTTTTTTTTGGATGCAATGCATGAGTGGTGAGGCTACACCTAGTCTCGCTTGGGTCAAATTCAGCTCACGGGCCATGAAGCTCATCCCATCGCTGCTGGCCTTGAAGGTGGTCTAGCAGTTGAGGTCACTGTTGGGGTAGTAATTCTCAAATGAGGTCAGGTTGGTGATTGGCTCCTGGATTTTGGATTTTAGGGAGTGACAACTCCCGCATGGTGGCCCCACGATATGGAAAGGACTGCTTCTTTTCATCTTGGGCACTGATGCATATGACAGAGGTTCAAACTCCCTGGTGCTTTCTACTATCCCTTTGAAGATTAGTTTGGAGGTTGAGATATTGGGATGAAGGCTGGTGTGTGGCAAGTGACGATAAGACATGTGAGTGCGTGATGCTCGTGAGTGTGGACGAGGTTCATGTATGGCTGATGATTTTGGACTGATTGTAAGTGCATGTGACCTTTTTGTCATGAATGCAATGCATGTTTTTTTGTTTTACGCACGGTTGTATTTGTTAGCGTTTTTCACTTAGGGGGTGCCTCCTGTAGATACCATGAATTTTCACCCCATAAAGCAAAGTTGATGAATGATATGTGAGGGGTCGTCCCTTGTTCGTTCTTTTTACTATACGTGCATGCCAAAAGAAACCAATTTTTAGAAACCAATTTTGAAAACGCGTGTTTTCAAAGTGGTGGATTTTCTCAATATGAATTTTGATGCTCGGTCATTCGCAAATAAAATAGGGAGTGGGGAACCCTATACACATTTACCTGAATAAATTCAAAAGGGATGTATAAACCTATACATGGAGTCTATTCAGAAATTGACAAGAGAGAAAAGAATGCTAGGGGAAAACCTATACATCATCAATCCTAAAAGTCATTAAAAGGGGGAATTTTTAGCTGAAGTTCCTCTTAACTCTTCTGGTCAGTCTTCGGGCTTCTAGCTGACCGCTCACGCTCGAGCGCTTGGTTGGCTACTCGCTCGTCTTCGGGCTCTTGATCGGCTGCTTGCTCATCTTCGACTCTTGATCGGCTGCTCGTTCATCTTCGGGCTCTCAGTGAAGTGGTACTGCTATCAAGCAATACGAGCTGGTGTTCTTCTGATTCTTCACATTCTTGGACTTGACATTTGTTTAGATGTGGTCGGTCTTCATGTGTGTCCGATTCGTTTCACGGGTTTGTGTTCTTCTGATTTCCGACATTCCTGAACGCGAATGGTTGTTGATAGTCTTCACATTGCTGGATTCGGACTGGTGCTCCTCTGATCTTTGGTTCGAATGGTTGGCGTTGGTCTTCACGTTGCTCGGCTAGCCCTGCGGGTTGGTGCGCCTCTGATTTTTGGCTCGATCCGCTAGTTGATCTTCATGCTGCTTCACTTGCTCCGACTAGAGGAATGGGGGATGTTTTTGAGAAAGGAAAGATGAATGATCGAACACAAAATTTTATGTGAAAATCCACCACTTTTGTGAAAACACGAAATGACTAGTACGCTCCATGGTAATGACCGCTGCTCTTGAAGGTGGGCAGAACTTCAAAAATAGCGGGTCACGACATGGGGACTAAATCATTTATTTTGAAATACATTTGTGAAAATCCACTTTGAACACTGTTTTCGAAAACCATTAAGAAATAATGTTGGTGAAGAATGTTGTTTGAAATTTGTTTGTAGAAAGTAGGTTTTTCGAAATCTATTTCTAAAAATCGTTTTGGAAATAACAAGGTTTTAAAAGATGAAGTGACGGGTTTTAAAACCCCGAGTGTTTATGAGTAGAATTTAGGTGGGATTCTAAATTGAACGAGCTCATAAAACATCTTTAGGAGATATGCAAAAGAGAATTCTGAACGTTTTGAAACAAATTGGTTTGAAGAATTGACTTGCACACATGTATAGCATAAAGTAAATCGTGGCTATATCTGATGTGGAGCTGAGTGCGAATGATTGGGATAATCACTTTCCAGACTAGCCACACGAGTCACGGCCGGTGATTATCACAACATACTCACTTTTGGGAAACTTGGGGAAGCACTGCATGGGAACAGGTCTCCCATCGTCTGCACGGTCAGGTGTGTCTAAAGTCCAAATTATTCACTGACTACGTTGTGCCATGTATGGGTATCCGGTAAATACGGGATCCTCTATGGACGTGTAGCGTGACATTGGGCTTTAGAGACACCCGTGGTGCAGCGGAATCATGGAGAACTGAGCCCATGCAATCTTCAAGGTAAGGCAAAGGGTGGTCAGACAGACGGCATACAAAGGGGGTGACTACCCATAAGCCCATCTTAGACACCGGATTAGGCAGCTGGACACTGAAGGCTCATGGTTCACTATATGCTGGCTTAGACTCGGATAATGGAGGATATTTTTGGATCATGAGCTTCAAGGCGCTGGTCTTGGACCGTATTACCTCGTGGGTTAACTCCTTCTAGGAAGGACCCAACTCATGGGGAATCAACCGTGGACCGGTTGGGATCCCGTGACTCGTGGACAAATCGGGCGACACAGAGGAATGCATGTCCTATGCTACCCGATGTAACAATGGGTTGACTCCTTCTAGGAAGGCCCCATTTACAAAAGCAATAAATAAGCAATAAATATTATGTCATGCATGAAGAGCAGTAAACATAAGACAATAAACACACAACAATAAACACACAAAAGTGAAGCATGCAAATGGTAAAGCACACATATGGCACTCAAGGCCGATCTCGAACTCTGAACTCTCATCCTAACTATCTCTCAGTGCACACTCTAAGTGTGGAGTAGAGTAGTCCTAGCGGCTTTGAAATGAATCTCTTGAAGGTTTTGAAAGAAGTGGGGAAATCCTGACAATTTTGGATGGAGTTCAGTCTTCCTTGACCAAGTTTATAAGAAAAACTTACTCAAGTTCTCCCCAGCAGAGTCGCCATTCTGTGGAGGGTGATTTTTTGGTATGAGGGGGGTCTATCTAAATATGGTCTGACTGAGAAGCCTAGATCCTAGAATGCCATTCTGTGGAGGGTGAAAACCCGTTATCATGGCATCCCTCAAATACCTACTCTATCGTCCGTCTTTCCCAGAAAGCATAAGGCGAATGCTAGTGAGCATTACGCCCGCTCTCGATGGGCCCCACGCGGACTTATGCCTCTATAAGGCGGAATTGATTAGAGTCGCCACCTAGTTTGACCTAAGAACTAGGAAGGGGAGAAGGGGTTCTAAGAACCGTTAATTGACTCTGAGATTGTTGCCTATGGATAGGACTTATCTGGTCACGTCAGAGATTCCATTGTGGGTTCGTACTGGGTTACACCCCTCAGAAGTGGCAACGACCACGACTTGGATTGGTGCCCGAGGAAACCTCGGTCTCCAATTGTCGGGATTACCTTCTTTCAAAACCTTATTAGAGAGAGCCAAAGGATAGGATTGCGTGTGGATTGAAGGACAGATGGTTTCGAAGAGTTTGGAGAAATAAGCTGGTCTCGAGATGTTGATTGGTGAAACTGGTTTGGAAATTGAGAGATTTGGATTGCTTTTGAGAGGTTTGAGGTCGTTTCGACTTTTACGGGATTAAAAGGATACGGGGAATTTTGAGGAGCAAACGGGTATTTGGTTATTATGTTTTGGAGTCAAGGGGTGTTTGGATCATTTGCTGGAGTTAGGGAGTTTTGGTTACTTTGTAGAGCTCAGGGGTATTTCGGTCATTTTTGTGAAGTTGAAAGGTGTTCGGGTTCTCTGGTGGAATTGAGGAGTGTTTCGTGTTTATAAAATTTGGATTTTAGAATAGTCAGAATTTTGAGGTGATTTAGGAAGTCGAAATTGTTGATGGAGTATGAAAAAGGATATTGGTTTACAGATGTTCGGGTTTTTGGAATGTTTCAGGTTTTGATAACTACGGTTGTCGGGAATATTCGGGAATTGGATGACCTATGTGACTGAGGTTCTATAGGAAGGGTGTGAACTGGTTTATTCATAATTGTCTCTCTTAAAATTTTAAAGCTGAAAATCATTTTTGTTATAAAAGGGCGGATAATCCCGATGGATTACCCTATGTACCCCCTCGAACACGACACTTAATTAATAGTAAGTCCGAGGCTCGAAAGATGGGGCAATGAATTTATGTCGAAAAGTAGGGTTCAGAGAGAAACACCATGAAGGAGATGTTCTCGGTCGAACCCTAATAACGTCTCTAACTCCCGGGTTTTAAAAAGTTAGAAATCAAAACATTGAAATCGAGCGGAAGGGAGTTAGACGATTCTAAAATCCCCGGCTGCAAACTAGGAAGGTCGTTACTTCCCTAGCACCCGCCTTGTAAAAATCTAGGCTGCAATTAGGGGAGGTTTGTCACCCTAATGCCCCGCCTAAAGAGATCCAGACTGCGACAAGGGAGGTTATGACCCCAGCGCCCCGCCTTGGATTTTTTGTTTTGGAGGGGAGACAAGCGAGTTCTAACCATGGAGGAAATGTTTTGAAGGGGTTAGACATTTCTTGCTCCCTAAAAATGGTTTATATTTTTTTGTTTGAAAACGGAGTTGGAAAATGTTTGGAGTTGTTCGGAATTCTCGATGAAGAAACACTGATTTTGAGAAATATTTTTAGGAGAAAACTTTCTGTATATGTGAGAAGAACTTTCTGCATTTTGAGAAGAGTTTTCTGTGATGTGAGAAGGGTTTTTCCTTTAAAATTCCACAAAATGGTTTCTTTTGGAAACTTGAATAAAATGATGGTTTGAAATTCCTTGAAGGTTTTTTGGATTTTTGAAAAAGAATTTATAAGTTGGGTTTGAAGTGAATGTGTCAAAACTGAATTGGATTGTATTTGAATTGGATTGGTTTTGAATTGAATTGAATCGGGTTTGGAAACGGGCCGGGTCAAAGTTAGGTCAAGTTGGGTCTTGGTTGGGCTTTTGGGCCGAGTTGGGCATTGTTTGAGGTTTTGGGCTGGATTGGGCCTTGTTTGAGTTTTTGGGCCGAATTGGGCCTTGTTTGAGGTTTTGGGCCGGATTGGGCCTGGATAGGATATGGGCCAAGTTGTTGGGCCATAGTGGTTTTAAGCACGAATTGGGTTTGGGCCCTGGGGTGATTGGGCTGAAGTGGGCCTTAGGGTTAGGCTTTTGAAATGGGCCTTAAATGGGCTTCAGAAGTTGGGCTGAAAGGAGCCTTAGATGTTGGGCCAAAATGGGCTTTGGAATTTTGGGTTCGAAATTTGGGCCTAAATGGATATGGGCCTTGGAGTGATTGGGCTTTGGAATTGTATTGGGCCTATTTTGGGCTTTGGAAGTTGGGCTGAAAGGAGCCTTAGATGTTGGGCCAAAATGGGCTTTGGAATTTTGGGTTCGAAATTTGGGCCTAAATGGATATGGGCCTTGGAGTGATTGGGCCTTGGAATTGAATTGGGCCTATTTTGGGCTTGGAAGTTGGGCTGAAAGGAGCCTTAGATGTTGGGCCAAAATGGGCTTTGGAATTTTGGGTTCGAAATTTGGGCCTAAATGGATATGGGCCTTGGAGTGATTGGGCTTTGGAATTGAATTGGGCTTTGTTTGAAGTTGGGCCGAATTTGGGCTTTTGGGCTGAACTTGGGCTTTGAAAGTAGATTTGTAAAATGGGCTGATTAAAATTTTGTTTGAGACTATTTAGGAGCTAATGGGCTGAAGTCATGTGTGAATAAAATTAACTAGATTTACAAGTGGATTGGATTTTTGTTGATTGTACATTTTTTCTAAAATTAAGGGATGATTTGGAAAATCTTAAGGAAAAAGGGTATTCCTCAAATGGACCGTGTCTAGGACCCGTATGCATCGAGGATACCCAAACCTAGAGCTTTTCTAAAATGGGCCTCAAAGGTCCACAAAGAGGACAACCTAATGGGCTTTCTAAGGTTTAAATAATAAACAAGAGCACAAAATAATGAATTAAAGGAATGCGGCAAAACTGTAACGACCAAGTATGTACACGTATAGTGAAAGAAGAAGAATATAATCAGACCGCATGATAGACATAACAAATTAAAGGCAATCAAGAAAACTGAATTTCAACGGGATTGGTCCCATTCTCTCCTCTTTTTTTTAGTGTTATTTAGAACCAGGTGAATATCCTAAAGCTAAAAAAAAACCTAACCGAATGAGAAATAACCCTAAGCTAATTTATCACCTCAGTTTATCAGCTTTTATCAAATGAAACTACAAAGCACGCAGAAGCCGACTAAGTTGTTCCTATGCGGTTCCTATCTGATTTCAACATACAAAACAGAACCAAAGAAAAGAGAGAATCTCATGAATAGCCTACTGCAAGAGACTAAAGTTCAGAGACTAAATGCGTGCTTCTAAATTCGTTCATTCGAGCTTTTAATATTGATTCCTATGTGCCCGATGAGACTGAAACCTAAACGAATGCTACAACTTCCATTTCATCACCTCTTCTTTCTTTTTTTTACAACAAATTCCTCTTAGAACATGATCCGAGCTTTCCTCAAACTCCTAAGAAACCCCAGAGACAGAATAAGCTTAGGACACTAAACAGGATAGCAAACACATAAAGCAGTTAGGCACAAAGACATGCTTTGGGTTTCAGACCCCAGGAAGTTCAGAGATGTGTACCAGGGTAAGTTACGAGACAATTCCTGCACAGGGATCAAAGAGAGAAATACACCAGAAGACATTAGACTGCAATGAGTAACATAAAACATAGCCCAGGGTTCAAATGGAGATTCTGGATAAGAGACAAGAACGTTTAGCAGCTTACCGTTGAGTCTGAAACAAAAGGAATACATTGGGTAATAGAATCAAGCTGAAACGATCTTACCTAGACAGACCCACATATTTAACAAGGTTGGTGCTCTCGTCTCAATATTTAGACAAAAATCGACAGTCCTTATGTGAGGCTATGCATCCGAGCGCACAAGATGAACAGGTTATGAACTGCTTCTTTTTTTTTTAAGACAGATGAACAAAGGACTATCAATTCCTGTTAACACCCCACGACAGGCTGGGCACTTCCATACGATGGTACACAAATTGACGGGGACTAAGTATCTGGGCTTCAACCTGAGTGAATTAGGCAAGCAAAACAGTGGAGTAGCACAGACACCTTTCGACAAATAAAAGGCATATTCTCTCCAGATGCAGAAGCAGATCGAAATCAATTTAGCTCAGCTAGCTTTGCTTTAACTCAAAGGCAGATATAATTCAGTCGAACAGAGTAAATAGAATCGGATTGCTCCAAACAGTTTGGCAAAACTCAAATGGAAGATGGCAGTCAACACGTAATTCTCAGAATCTGTTAAGATGTAATATATACGAACAACCTCTTTGTAAAACGAAATCCAAACGTGGAACCGGGCAAACGATTTTGGTAAACCAACCGTAGGCCATGAATAAGACTCAGGGTTCTAAGTCTCAATCCTGACTTTCAATCACGCTCTCAAACCAGAAACAACTAACCAAGTGGGTAGTAGATGAGAAACAACATCTTTGGCAATACACATCCATCCTGGGCCCTTAGAACCTATATTAGGTCTGGTACCCTTTAGTTCGAACCTCAACAAGAGAGAAGAGAATAGAAGATAGAAGATAGAGAGAGTATGAGCACGACAACACAAACAAAAGGGAGTGCAGCGATGAAAACGTCTTAATGGGAGCGAGAAAAAGAAAGAAAGAGAACACATAACCGAGATGGTCATAGACATCCAACTCATCTTTCAAAAACATAAAGAAGTAGAAGAAGACGACGGGTACTGAAAATGGAGCGAATGAGTTTATCACGGGGGCTAGAAACCAGCGAAATGGGCTTTCGAGGTCCTAGCTCCGGATTTTTACGAGGGGGGATGAGGAGTAAGGAACCAAGATAGCCTTTCCTTCGAAAAGAAAAATCCCCAATAGAGCCATGCATTCGCCATCATTGACATGATTTCTCCGGCGAGGAGTTTTCGTAATTCAGAGGTAAAATCCAAGTAAACACAAGGGGGAGATCTTCAGGGAGAAACCGAGGAACATTACTTACTCTTCTTGTCAATACGAGACAAAGAACTCAGCGATGAAGAAATTTGCAATTCCGATTCTCTGAGGCAACTTCAGGCGGAGAAGTAGTCGGGTTTCGCGGTGGTTCAAGGAAACCGGAGGAAATGGGTATGGTTCCCGGGTTTTCAGAGATGAACGGAGGAAGAAAGGATGAATTTTGGGTTTTCTAACGCGGAGAGACAGTCGAGTTCTGGTGAGGAAGAAGAAGAAGGTAAGGTGACGATGGCGGTGTTCTTGGGCGCAGACCAAGGTCACGAAGAAGGAGAAGGCTCAAGTTTCTTGCAAGCGTGCGTATCTGCCCCGGTGTGGAGTCAGCGGAGAGAGCATTTTGTAGTCGATTCACCACGGATGAAGAAGAGGGCCATCTCTTCGGGAGTTCCATCTTCAAAAGTCTTGAAGTACCGAGGACATGCATCGGCTTCTTCAAAAACAAAAGAAACCCACACCGTAATGTCGTATCGGCTCCTTCAAGAAGAAGGAAAAGGAAATGCCCATACTGGGGTGTCTTATTCCCGGTTTGGAGATTCAGCATGGCCATCGTCTTGGGGAAGAAGATCGAGGGACATCGAGTAGGGTGGGTCGGCTATTCGAGAAAACGCCTCTACCGTAGGGGTCTGTGTTGTTTTAGAATTAAAATGAAATTTTAAGAGGTGTCGGGCAGGAAAAATAAAACCACCAGTCATGCTCTGCCCAGGTTTCGAACTTGGGTTTTCAAATAATACCTATTACACCTTGACCACTTGAGCTGTGGAGAATTTCAGTTTATAACCGTAAACAATAAAACAAAAACTGTATTGCAAGCTAGACGAGAGATGAAATAAAAAAACGCTTTAGCTAGGACTCGAACCCAGAACCATCGGGTTATATGGAAAGTATGCTAACCGGCTATGCTAAGTTGGAAATCAATATCTTTATGGGGGAGAATAATACTAGAGCTTTAGCCCAGACTGGGATAACTATCCTAAAAATGCTACCATCTCTAAAGGAAAGTATACTATAAAATGAGGACAATAATATAGTGACAAGAAATTATGAAATACAGATAGGATTCAAAACGTAATGAGACATAAATAAAGGGATAGCATATGTGCATGAAATGATGAAAAAAGATAATGTTTGTGAAGGGGAGATGAAAACAAATAAAACAGATAAAATAATAGTAGTAAAAGTCACATAAAATGATGGAAATGACGATGATAAAAGAACGAGAGAATCAAAAGGGAATAATAAATAATAATAAAAGTATGACTCAATCGTGTATATAAAATACTACAAGGTAATAATAAAACTGTGAAATATTTTGAAACGAAAGCAATGAGATAAGTGTACAATATGAAATCATTTTAAAAACAGATTACAATAAAATAGATAAAAATAAAATGATAATAAAAATAAAATAAAAAGGTAAAAATAAGAATAAAAATAAAAATAAATAAAACAAAAGAGGCTCGTACTCCTTTTCCGTAGGAATGTGAGATTAAAATGCCGGAGAAAAAGAAGTTCCTTTGGTTAGAGCGGGGACGACCGCCTTGTTCCTAAAAGCCTGTTATTTTTGTATTTTTTGTATCAAAATAAAAATGGGTGAGAATTTTTGGTGTCTACAGGCACCTTTTCAAGCGTTGTACGGTAGACCATGTCGTACACCGCTCTGCTGGGATGAGTCGAGTGAGACGGTCATTATAGGACCAGAGTACTTAGACCAAGTTAAGGCTGAAGTTCAGCAAATCAGGGAGAACATGAAAGCTGCTCAAGATAGGCAGAAGTCGTATGCTGATGTTCGACGACGGGACCTGGAGTTCGCAGTGGGCGACCAGGTATTTCTGCGAGTTTCACCGATGAAGGGTGTATTCAGGTTTGGGCAGAAGGGCAAATTAAGCCCGAAGTTTGTTGGTCCCTATGAGATTACGGAGCGGGTGGGCCCGGTTGCTTACAGGTTGAATTTACCTACTGAACTGGGTAAAGTGCATGATGTTTTTCATGTTTCACAGCTAAAGAAATACATGCACCACCCCTCCCATGTGTTAGAACCTGAGAGGTTGACTTTAGAACCGAATATGAGATCCGTGGAGACTCCTCAGAGAATCTTGGACAGTAAGACTAGGGACACTCGCCACAAGTCAGTGCGACTGGTGAAGGTTCTCTGGTCTAACCAGGATGTCGAAGAGGCCATGTGGGAATTAGAGGATAAGATGAGGGTGAAGTACCCTTCTTTGTTTACTGACTAGATCGTCTGTATAGGGTACGGGGCGTACCCCTTTTTAAGGGGGGTAGAGCTTCCTCGCTTTTGAGTTAGGAAACAAACTTGTTGTCGTTTGTCTGGTTGTTTAAGATGTGAATTTGTGTAAGTTGCTACACTTTGGTGTAAGTTTGAGTTATGTATAATACTTATGTATTGTATTTGAGATTGACCTTTGAGTCTTGAGATGTGTGAATATGAAGATGTGGTGTTAAGATTAAGGGAATTGAGTACCGTGAATGGTTAAGCATATATGTGAACTTTGGGGACAAAGTTCTTTTAAGGGGGGTAGATTGAAATACCCCAAACTTAGATATGGTGTTTAAAAGATAAACTAAGTTATAAGGAGGCTAAATAATTCCTTATAAACATTAAGAAACATCTCTAATGAAAGAAAACATAAGGAAACACCAAAAGAGCAGTTTAAGCAAAAACGTGCTCTAAACTTGGAGAGACTTGGGAGAGTACCCAAATATTGTTCTAAGACCTTAGTAATATCCTAATGGTCATTTTAAGTCAATTACCAAAGAAAACCAAGCTTGAAAACAAGTTAAAACACAAAATATGCTTTAAGGAATCTTAAAGCACATTTTTGGAAAATTGTCTTGTAATTGAGTTTTGAATGGCTAAATGTCCATCATTACTCTTTAATTAGCATGTGTACTAATTAGTATCACATTAGGAAGTCTAAATCAATGGGAAATCAAAAATTTCACAACAATGTGCCTTGTTTAGTGAATAGTAACTAAATAGTGCTAGTTTAAGACATTAGTCAAAGTAAGTCAATTTAGTTTATTTAGTTGGTCAAACAAGACCATGACTAGCCTAATTAAAAGGGGGTGGCCGGTTTTTAAGGTGATGATTCACCACATGAGCAAATAAGAAAGGAAATTATAGGATAAAGTATAAACTACTATTTACTTTATACTTAAATATCTCATTTTACTCACCTCTCTCCTCACCTCTTCATTCTCTCTTGTTCCCACAGTTTTGAGCTGCTCTCTCCCTTCTCCATTAACATGAAGAACATCCCCATGCTAGCTCCACCTTCCTTTGTACACTACTTACTCATTTTAGATCCAAAACCAAAACAAATTACATATTCCTCTTAGTTAGCTCAAGCTCTCTCTTTCTATCTTTTCAAAACTTCAAGAGCTTTGATTTGGTGCCAAGCCAAACCACCATTAGAGGAGGAAATTCAAGTTTGGAGACTCCATTGGCTTCTCCATTCTCTTAAGGTAAAGAAAGTGTATGAAAATCTAGTTTTCCATCACTTTTCTTCTTGACCGAAAATGTATGCTCATGAGGCTTCATTTTAATGCCTTGTTCTAGCTTGTTTTCTACTCTTCAAAGGATATAGGAGTTCCTTCTTGCTTCATATCCAAGCTTGTCTTGAGAAACCAAGGTAAAATAATCACCTTAATACCTTAAAACACATTTTTAACCTAGGGTTTGTTCCTTAGGGTTAATGTATTATCTAGTACTCATTGGAGTCATTGGATATTGGTTAGAACATTGGCAAGGAGATATATATTGGTGACCGAGATTGAGCAAGGAAAAACCTAAGGAAGAAAGTTTTAAAGCTTGTAAAAGAACAAGGTAAATTACTTACCTTAAGGTGTTTTATTGTTTAAGGGAATGGGATTTAGATATGTGATGAGTTTAGTGTAGAGTTTACATTAGGAAAGGGCTATATATGACCTAGGAGAAACAATGATCATGATTGTGAACTTGTGACTAAGGTGCAAATGAGGAAAAAGATATAGTTTAAGAATATCAAGGTGAAGTACAAGAAGCATTTTATTTCAATGGGAGCCTTGTTGTGTGTATTCGCAGGTTAAAGGCAAAATATGTGGAAATTCAGTGGTTAAGATTATTGTCATTTAAGGGCCTAAGTGCCAAGCATTTAAGTTTATACACTATATGATGATGTGGTGTGTAGTTTGGTGTAAATTGTGTGTTAAGGTGTTGTGATGAGAATTTGAGTGATGTTGGTTGGTTGATGGAGAAAAACCAAGTGTTAGGATGTACTATATACTAGAGAACCCATGGCAAAATTTAAAGGAGAACTTAAGTGTTTAAGATGTTCTAAGGGGATTTAATGACTAAGGAAGTACTAGGAAGTTCTAGAGGTTGTCTTGATGAAAAAGGGTGAGATTAAGGTATTTTAATGACTTATAATGGCTTAGACATCACTATGAAGGATTTAGGAATCAAAAGAATGTATTTGGGTATTTAGGACTTAGGTAAATGTTGATAAAAGAAGCTAGGAAACCTTGGTAAGTTTGATGTGATTGAGTGTGAAACTTTGAGATGATTTAGATAGAAACTAGAGTTTAGAATTTAAGGAAAACCTTGGAAAGTGTAAGAGAGAAGCAAGTGGTGTATATGGTGTGGTCAAGTTCATAAGGAGGGAACTTTTGGCTAGTAGAAGTGCTAGGTGAAAGGGATGTTGAAATGTAGGAAAGAAATAAATGCTAAGTGTTAGTAGTTGTTGTAAGAATTGAGTAAAGGATTGGGATGATCTTGGGAGGTTGTTTTTGAAATACCCCAAACCTTGATATGTGGTTTAAATATTAAACTATGGTATGTAAAGGCTAAAAAGTGCCTTAGAGACATCAGTGAACAATTTAAACCATAGTAAAATGCAATAAAGCACTATGATACAGTTTGAGCAAAAACATGCTCTAAGCTAGGAGTGAACTTGGTTAGGACCCAAAGAGCCTACCAAGACTTAATAATATTCAATTATGATTTAATAAGGCTAACTAAGCCCTTAGGAAACTTTGGTAGACAGTTAAACCAAACAAAACACAAGAATATACCTTAAAGTCAATAAGAGCAAAAATGTGCTCTAAGCTTGGGATAAATTTGTATAAGACCTAATGGTCATACCTATACCTTATAAATATGTTAAAGAACATATTAAGTCAATTACCAAAGAAAACCAAGCTTGAAAATAAGTAAAAACACAAAAAGTGCTTTAAGGAGTCTTAAAGCACGTTTTTGAAAAAATTGTCTTGTAAATGAGTTTTGAATGGCTAAATGTCCATCATTACTCTTTAATTAACATGGTACTATATACTATCACATTTGGAAGTCTATATCAATGGGAAATCAAAAATTTCACATCTATGTGTCGTTTTAGTGAATAGTAACTAAAATAAGCTAGTTTGTAACACATGTTATTATAAGTAATTATATTGGAAAATAAAGACTAAAATACCCCTTACATAATAAAGGGGGCCGGTTTTCTTATATGGAATGACTCATCCCCTTGTTAATTGATAAGATAGAAAAAAATACCAAAAGTAAATAGTTACTTTACTTAAATATCTAAACAACTTACCTTTTCCTTCATTCTCTCATTTCCCTTCATTTCACACGTCTTCTTCTCCCTTCTTGCTCTCTCTACGGTTTGCTACAGCACCACCATCAACCTCCATCTTCCATTGTCTATTTCCTAGCTCACTTAACCAAATCAAAAACAAACACACCATTCTCTTTGTCTCATCAAGCTCTTCATTCCTATCCTTTCAAAATCCCAAGAGCTCCATTTCGGTGCCAAGAGGAATCACCATGGGAGGAGCTTGAGCTCACCTTTTCACATATTATTGTTCCCCTTTGCTTCAAGGTAAGGAAACTCAAATAAAAATGATGTTTCCTTCATGTTTATGTTGTCCGAAAATTCACCTCACAATGGTGTCTTACCTTGCTTGTTTTAGCTTCATTTGAATCTTCCAAGGGCTAGGAGGAGTCCTCTCTTGATACTTATTCAAGCTCTCTTCCAATTCCAAGGTAAAACAATTACCTTAATGTGTTAAGACAATATATATAACCTAGGGTTTACAATGAGATGAAGCATAAAGCTTGTATACTCATTTTATCATTTGTATAATGTTTAGAAGTTGACAAGCAACTAAAAGCCTTGCCAATTTAGTCAAGGAAACAAGAAAGAAGTTTGTGAGGAAAAGAGGTAAATGTGCTAACCTAATGTGGTTTAGAGTCTTAGGAGAAATGAGCTTGTATTGCTTATGAAAATAATTTAAGGAGCCTAGGGAAAATGACTTAGAAGAATGCTCTCAAGGGCTTAGTAAAAGGCATATGTATTGTTGAGTGTATTTGCAGGTCAAAGGCAATACAATGTGGGAAATTCAGTGTTTATGATTTATGCATCTTAAGGGCCTAAGAGCCATGTTATTTAAGGGCCTAAGTGCCATGCAATTTAAATTATGCACTATAATGTGATGTAGTGCTAAGTGTGTGAAGTTTGTGTATAAGAATGTGTTTGATGGATTTTAGTGTTCTTGGTTGTTTGATGGTGAAGACAATGTGTCTTGGTTTAGTAATGCTCTAGGAGAGTTCATGTCAAAATTTAGGTAATAAACAAGAAGTTCTAAGGGTTAAAATGAGTTTGGTAAGTTAGGAAATGTTTAAAATGGTTAAGTGTTCAACTAGTGGAAGAAAACATGTATTATGGTGTTTAAAGATGTAAAAAGGGCTTAGGCAATGTTCTAGAGGATTTAGAATGCAAAAGAATGCTTTGGGACATTTCAAGATTCATGGTGAGATTGTATTTAAGACTTGTGTATTGTTGGTGAAAAACGGATGAAGTGATTTGTTGCATGGGAAGCCATAAACTTGTAAAGATGTTTAGGTAAGATGTGAAAAGGAGATTTAGTTAGTAAGAAAAGAAGTTGAGAGATGATGTAAAGGTGTAGAGGAAACACCTTGGTATAGTGGTCATTATAGGTGAAACACCACTTGGAAAACTAAGGAGGAAATAACATAAGTGTTAGGAATTTCGGTATGAAATGAGTAAGTGTTTAAGGTGATAGATAATAAGTTTCATGGATGTTGTATGAGGATATAAGTGTACCAAATGATGTTAGGATACAATTTGAGGCCTTAGGAAAGGTTTGAAGAAGATTTGACAATGTTTGGGCATGTTTTGGTGGCGTCTAACCCAGGGGTCCGACCCAAGTTTGGGTCGGACGGCCTCTGTTAGACGTCAGTATTAGGTTCTGGAACGGTCCGATCCAGAGGGCTTGGGTCGGACATGGGTCGGACGTGTGTGCTCTAAGTCTTTGGAATGGTCCGACCCAGATGGTTGGGTCGGACATGGGTCGTACAGGTGTATTTAAAAGACGGGAAAAGTTTCTGGAACGGTCCGACCCAGTTGTGGATCGGACGGTGGGTCGGACGGCCCAAAGTATGTAAAAAAAAATTTGTTTAAGGTTATAGGATTATGGGGATTATTAAGTAATGATGTTATAAGGTTGTTAAGGGACATGTTAAGTGAGTATAATGACATTTAGTGGGGGAAAAAGTTGTATTAACATGTAAAAGTAAAACAAGTTAAAATGTGAAGTTATGTAACTAAGTTAACGGGGAAAAGTTATAAGCATTGGACTTTAAACAATCATGTTACCCCGATGTTAATAAAAGTACATGTAATGTTATCAGTTGTTCGGGAATTGCTCGAGGAACATAAAGTGGACATGATAAAGTGGACTCCGGTGACAGGTATGGTTTTCTTGCAACCTGTGTCCTACCGGATTACACCGGCTTGTATGCCAATGTGTTTTTCTGTATGTTTTCCACGCTGTAAGATAAAACATGTAATGAGTTTATAGTAATTCATTTATGTGGCGTGTTCAACTCCGATACCATTTAACCTCGGAAGTGTTAACCTTAGTTAACTGAGTCTAGGACAGGAGAGTTCGGTATTCGGATTAAGCGACCCGAACCATGGGGCGTTCTAACCACGGCTATGCGTGTGTTAAATGTGTGATATTTGTGTGTGTATGTAGGGATCTCCCTTGTATGTTTAACCCAGTTGTAATACTGTATGGTGTGTAGATGTGATAGACTCCATAGTGGGGCTCTAACTAATATCTAAAAGTAAGTATGTACTAACAGTGGTGAGGAATCCGGTTAGGCTGGTCGCGCGTTGTTTGGGAGTGGGTATCCTTTTAAGCCTTACCCTTCTCTCTGTTATGGTTGTTTCCCCCACGGGTTATGATCTCCCATTAGCTTATTCCAAAGCTTGGCTATTCTGACTTATGATCGGTTTAGGGGGAACATGTGTTTGTGTGGTGTGTTCGGGCCACAAAACCCGAACCATCTTAACTTAAGTTACTCGTCCGACTATTAGGACGGTAATGAGTGTTGTATAACGAGCTTATCATGAGGGTGACATCATTCATTAGGCTCACCAGTGAATTAACAATGTTTGGGTCGGTTCCTAAGAGAACCGTTCCCCGTTATGTTATGTGATGTTGTTGTAAGGCAACTTCTATTGCGATGTTATTACGTGCACGTTGAAACGTGAAAGGTGTTGTTATGTGTTGTTATGTGATGCATGTTATATGTTGTAAAATGTGGAGTATGTGGATCATGGATATGAATCCCAGTTTGTGATAAGAGGCGTTTAAGGATAACCCGATTAATGGGTAAGTGTCGTCTATTAAGGAAGTAGCTCCATCAGAGGAGAAACACTCTAGGGTTAATGAACACTATGAGTGACTTATCAAGTAAGGATGTGTTACCTGTTTGTTGAGCCCATTGAGGCGAAGTGTTATGTGTAGTGTGCTTTAAGTTACATGCATGATTTAAATATAATCAACCGCATGCTAAGACGACAATTAGTTGTGCGTGGCCCGGTAGCATGTGGGCTGCGGGATTACCATACTAGCAAAGGTGCTGAGCCCCTACGGGGCCACCCTTTCTCTTCATTTCCTATTTCAGGTACGAGGAGCTGGAAGCCGTTCGAGAGTAGGACGGGGTAGATGTTATACCTGGGTAATCATTTAAGTTATTAATGTACAGTAGGTGTAGTAAGACCGAAATTGTTATCGGCATCAGTTTGTAAATACTCAGTACAGTTGGAAGGTGTATGTTGTTTCTATGGTTAAAGGAGGTTCAGTAATGTGTAGGCGCTCGGGAATCTAGTCCATCAGACCGGTCCAATGTTTATGTAATAGCCTTGTTAGCCACGTGGGTGGTTAACGGCGTGTAACACCAACGAGTTAAGTAATGTGATGAAGTATATTTTCCGCTGCAGATTGATGTTATGTGTTTGTTGTTGGATGGGGTGTTACAGTTTTAATGAGCTTGGAGGATGATCTAAGGTGGGTTCAAGGTTTTAAATGATGTTAGAACACATTGGAAGGCTTGAGGAAAAGTTTGGTGAAGATTTGACAATGTTTGGGCATGTTCTGGAGGCGTCCGACCCAGGGGTCCGACCCAAGTTTGGGTCGGACGGCCTCTGTTAAACGTTAGGGAAAGGTTCTGGAATGGTCCGACCCAGAGGACTTGGGTCGGACATGGGTCGGACGGGTGTATTTTTGAGGGTGGTTAAGTTTCTGGAATGGTCCGACCCAGAAGGTTGGGTCGGACATGGGTCGGACATAGGAGGTTTAGAAGACGGAAAATTGTTGGAATGGTCCGACCCAGAAGGTTGGGTCGGACATGTGGAGTTTTTCAAACCCGAAAGTTACTGGAAGGGTCCGACCCAGATGGTGGGTCGGACAGTGGGTCGGACGACCCTTAACACTTAAAAAAAAAAGAAATTTTGAATTCTAAGAATGATAATTGGTAATAAGGTATACCTTTGGTAGGGTGGTAATGATTAGGACCCTAAGAACTTAAGGGATTAAGTTAAGATAAATAAGAACCTTAATGTTTAAAATTAAGTTTAAAAGGTTAAGTGGTAAGGACTTAAGAGGATATTCAAAGGGGATCTTTAGGAATTAAGTGAGTTAAGTAAGGTGCAAATAACTAATGGCCTAAAAATGAATCAATGTTTTAGGTTTGTGAATTGGGACCCCGGAGAAGATAAAACAAACGACGATCGACGGTGAACGGTACAGTCTTTCTTGTGACCTGCTTGCTAACGAGGTGTCCCTCGGCTTGTGTGCTATCTGTTTAATTGCTATGACTAAGACAAGATAAAGCATGCAACCGGTTATATTTGTTCTCGTTGTGTATGTGTTTTCTTTGCACTAACCCACGAGACTTGAGACTGTTACTAACCAAGTTAGTACTTACTGAGTTAAGAATAAGAGTTAAGTTTTGGTGGTTGTTGGTTAATGCCCGTTAAGGCTTAACTGGCACATGGTGTTTAAGATTTCTGCTAACTGGAACTTGAGTGAGGAAACCCGGGACTGACTCCGGTCATGCATGCTAAGGAAAGGGGGACGGTATCTGAAACAGATCCGCCCTCCGCTTAAGGACTTGTCTTCGGACTTGTAGCCTAGGGCTGGTTGCCGGCTCAGCTACGCTGGACTCCCGTCCAGGGTAGGTGGCATTAAGATGGTGCGGTGGGATGACCTAAATCCCAGGTTTGAAATTAAGCTACAACCATTCCCTTCGAGGAACGGTTTGTATACCGAGAATAAGTTGAGATTAAGATTAAGGTAAGGTAAGGAACTGAGATTAAGGAAATCAGGACTAAGGAGGGGGTTACTAACCCACTTGATAAGGGACGCTTGAGTAGTTCATTGTTTGTGAACTATGCATGTTCATCTATGGATTATTGTTATTGCACTTCATATCATGCTTGTGTATGTAATCAATTTCCATGCTATCGACAATTAGTCGTCGTAGCCCCGTTAGCTTGGGGGCCATGAGAGGGAGTACCAGCATTCGTGCTGACCCCTTTGGGGGCTGTTTTTACACTTGCAGGTAAGAGGCCCATGAGGACGCACCACGAGAGTAGGAGCGGTTAGACTTAGGATGGGATGTTTATTTTGAGTACGGGTTGCGCTTGTGCACCCGTCTGTTCGTATTTAAACTGATGTAAGGTTGTGATTATGACTTAGTTACTTGTACTCGGTTGGTGGTTGGTATTTTGGATGGTGATGTTTTGGGTCGGTTATTTATTTTGGATAAGTGTTGTAATTGGTAAGGCCGGTATATTCTAACGATCAGACCGTGGCAAGGTCCAGGTGTTTGTTATTTCCGCTACGACGATTTCGATTAAGTGTTCAGTTTTGCGATAACCACGATTGGCTTTGGATGGAGTGTTACAGGAAGAGAATGTCTTATTAGTTTAATGTAAGAAAAGTACACTTATCCTTACTTTAATAAAGTGAGTTTGATGAGTCATAATTAATTGCAATTGGGGACGGATACATGCTTGGTTATGAGCCTTAAACTGGCGGAAATAATAGTCAAGGTCAAGGGGGAAATATTGACCATAGACTAGATTAAAAGATTTAAGTGTTATTTTGCCCTATTTGGTTACTATTCACAAACCATTGCACATATTTCTGATTATTTTTGAAAAAATTTGAATTAGGCATTATAATGTGGTACATTATGTCACATTAGTATATTTAAGGGTATTCAAGACCCTAAAATCAAACAAAACTCATTTTGGAGACAATCTCACAAAAATGCGCTTTAAGAAAGCTTAGAGCACATTTTATGTTCTAGTGAGTTTCTGAGCTTGGTTTCCCCTTGGAAACGGTTTTAATGTGTTCATTTATGAGTTATAAGGCTTTGGACAAAATTTTAGGTCCTAAAGAGTTCATTTGGGTATATTTTCACCCTAAAAGGTCAAAGGGTGCAATTCTTGCTTTCTGTCAAACATTGTTGTGTTTAATTTATTTTTAAGGCATGTTTAGGCCTTAATTTAATTAATTATGTGTTTAAATTTTTTTTAATTAATTAGGGGTATTTCATTCTACCCCCTTAAAGAGACTTCGTCCCGAAGTCGTCTTTCTCGAATAGTTTATAATAATTACCCATATAACCCATAATGCACATCTATTTGATGTGACATTCACGTATATTGTGTAGTGCTAATATCACACATAGCCCTCAATTGTGGCGTTATTTCATGTATGAAATCATTTCCTATCAGTTCTACAAGCCCTGACAACCTGCCCGAGGTGTCTACATCATTCAACATTCCACATTTCATCTCTATGATTCAATCAGTATCTAAATGATACTATGCTCGGTATCTAAACGATACAACATGAACTGAACTCATAAGAGAATACACACATATATATAAATCATCAAACAAATTCATACACACATATACAACCTAGTATCTCAAAGGATACTTACATACACATGTGTGCAATGTGCATACAAACCACCAACAAAACACGTATGCCCCGCATATAAACACACAAAACTAATGCACACAAGTGCACAACCAAGAGGCTCTACCCCCCTTAAAAAGGGTTACGCCCCCGTACCCCACAAGTATTCACAGACGCTACTGAAAAAGCGCTGGATACTTGGCTCTCATGGAATCCTCCAACCCCCAAGTGGCCTCTTCGACCTCGTGGTTCGACCACAGGACCTTGACCATGCGAACGGTCTTGTTCCTGGTCTCCCACGTCTTCGTATCAAGAATACAGAGTGGAGTCTCCTCGTATATGAGAGACGGGTCTAGCTCTAAATGCTCTAGCTGCAAAACATACGAGGGGTGAGGGATGTATTTCTTTAGCTGAGAGACGTGGAATACATCATGCACTCTCTCGAGCTCAGTAGGTAAGTCTAACCTGTAAGCTAACGGGCCCACTCGCTTCATAATACGGTATAGACCAACATATTTTGGGCTCAACTTGCCCTTCTGACCAAAACGGAAGATGCCCTTCATAGGTGACACTCTGAGGAAGACTCGGTCGTCGACTGTGAACTCGAGATCTCTCCTTCGGACGTCTGCATATGACTTCTGTCTATCCTGGGCAGCTTTCATGTTTCTACGGATCTATAAGACATCCTCCTTTACCTACTCTTGGTACTCGGGTCCAAGGAATGTGTTCTCGTTGGCCTCGTCCCAGCAGAGAGGTGTCCTACATGGTCTGCCATACAACGCCTAAAATGGTGGCATCTCGATCGACGCGTGGTAGCTGTTGTTATAGGCGAACTCGATCAGGTGTAACCGGTCAATCCAGCTCTCCTGGAAATCTAAGGCGCATGCTCAGAGCATGTCCTCTAACGTCTGAGTGGTTCTCTCAGTCTTACCATCCGTCTGCGGGTGAAAGGCGGTACTTAACTTCAGCTTTGTACCCAATGCCTCCTGAACTTGCCCCCAAAACCGTGATAGGAATTGAGGGTCTCTATCTAACACAACCGTCTTCGGCACTCCATGGTGTCTGATGATCTCTCGCTGAAAAAGATCCGCTATCTTGGGAACTTTCCAGGTGTCCTTGATAGGGATTAACTTAGCCACTTTCCTCAATCTGTTGATGATCACCTAAATGGTGTTCGAACCTCCCTTAGTTGGTGGAAGGCCGACAACAAAATCCATGGATAGATCCTCGAACTTCCAGTATGGAATGGGCATAGGCTGCACCAAACCTCCTGGTCTTCTGTGCTCGAACTTGACTTTCTAACAAGTCAAGCAGCGGGTGATAAACTCTGCTACATCCTTCTTCATGCCACTCCACCAAAAGTAAGTCTTCAGGTCTTAGCACATCTTCGACGATCCTGGGTGGATGGACAAGGAAGAGCAATGAGCTTCACTAAGTATCTTTTCTTTCAACTCTGGGCTGGACTCTGGGATGCACAATTTTCCATTCAATCTGATCAGTCCATCATCACTGAGTCTGAAATCATACTTCTACCCGTCGAATGTGCCGTTAACTAACTGCTGCCTGATGGTCTGTGTGTACTAGTCGCTCTCCTGAGCACAGCGTACTTCTTCGACTAGGCTACTGTTTGATGACATGGCATGTAAGGAGTGAGCTCTCCGGCTTAGGGCATCGGGTACTATGTTCGCCTTCCCCTCCTTATACTTGAGGTCGATGTCGTAGTCCTTCAAGAACTCAACCCATCGCCTCTGCCCCATGTTCAGATCTTTCTGGGTGAATAGATACTGAAGGCTCTTGTGGTCGGAATATATCGTCACTGTAACACCATACAAGTAGTGTCTCCATATCTTCAAAGCAAAAACAACTTCTCCCAGCTCTAGATCATGTGTCGGGTAGTTCTCCTCATGTTTCTTCAGCTGTCGGGAGGCGTAAGCCACGACCTTCCCATGCTGCATGAGTACACACCCTAGCCCCGTACCTGAGGCATCACAATACACTTCGAACCCGTCGGTCCCTTCAGGGATGGTGTGTACGGGAGCCGACGTCAGAAGGTCCTTCATTGTCTGAAAGGAACGCTCACAATCCTCAGTCCACACAAACTGAGCTTCCTTTTTCATCAGATTAGTCATAGGCTTGGCTACTTTGGAGAAGTCTTTCACAAACCGCCTGTAGTAACCAGCTAACCCCAAGAAACTGCGGATATCTGTCACAGTCTTCGGTCTCGGCCAGCTCTTGACTGTCTCTATCTTCGCAGGGTCGACGGATATCCCGCTGGCTGAAATGATATGCCCTAAGAAGGCCACGCTATCTAGCCAAAACACACACTTCGAGAGTTTGGCGTACAGTTGGTTCTCTCTCATAATCTATAGAACTCGTCTGAGGTGTGTCTCGTGGTCCTCCTTAGTCTTAGAGTAGACTAGGATGTCGTCGATGAATACCACAACTGATGAGTCGAGCTGCTCTCTGAACAGACGATTCATGTGGTCCATAAATACTGCAGGTGCGTTTGACAATCCAAATGGCATCATGAAAACTTGTAATGACCGTAGCGTGTCCGGAATGCCGTCTTCTGTATATCTCTCTCTGCAATGCGTATCTGATGGTAGCCTGATCTTAAGTCGATTTTCGAGAACTCAGATGCACCTCTGAGTTGATCAAACAGGTCATCGATGCGTGGAAGAGGGTATTTGTTCTTGACTGATACGACATTTAATTCTCTATAGTCGATGCAGAGTTGCATGCTCCCATCTTTCTTCTTGACAAACAATACCGGCGCTCCCCATGGAGATACGCTTGGTCTGATAAACCCCTTGTCCAGTAGATCCTCTAACTGAACCTCAACTCTCTCATCTCTGCTGGCACCATCTGGTAGGGTGCCTTGGCAATAGGCCCCGTTCCCGGCATAAGATCAATGGTAAACTCCACCTCTCGTACTGGTGGCATGCCTGGTAACTCCTCAGGAAACAGATCAGGGAATTCGGATACCATTGGTATATCCAAATCCATATGCTCCTCTTGCCTCGTGTCGTGGACATAGCATATATAAACGGTATGGCCCTTCCTCACCTCCTTCATCAAAGTCAAAGCAGATACAATCTTGACGGTGGGTTCCTTCGGCACACTGCAGTAGGAAATAGCCTTGCCCCCCGGGCTTTTGAGTAACAGTCAGTGCTCGGCACAATGTAACCGGCCCTTATGTCTCTGCAGCCAATCCATACCGATGATGACGTCGAAACCCAACCCTCTGAACTCGATCAAGTGGATGGGGAAAATCTCGTCCCGTATCACAATCTGCAAGTCGTAGTAGCGTCCAGTGCATCGCACTCTCTCCCTGGATGGTAACGTGACGGTAAAGTCGGAGAGGTGCTATGGGGTCAGTCTCAATTTCTTTGCAAAAGAAGGGAAACGAAAGAGTGAGACGCCCCTGAGTCAAATAAGACTGATGCATCGGTGCCATTCAGAGGGAAGGTACCTGTAGTATTTTTGGTTTAAAATTAGCACTGTGGCTACAAAGGTTGTATTCATTAATTTGGCTTGTTTCTTGCCTTACCAGTGATGACGTTGCCAATCTCCTTGGCCTGCCACTCATTCAGAATGTTGAGGTTTCCTCCTTTCTCAAATTCATGGCCTGAATTAACGAGTCGTATAAGAACAAGACGGATAAAAATTGTACGAAAGAACTTCGAAACTCCACTTTTATTTATTCAACAAGATATTACATTGTGGTTACATACAAAGCAAGTAGCTTACAACATTACATTAATATTCTCTAAAAGTCAAGTTTAGACGCCCCGGTTTGAGTTGGGTAGCGTTAACTAAAGCTGGTGGTGCGGTGCTCAACTTAACCCGCTTGATCCCGTGGTATACTAACCTCGAATCTCCACCGAATACCAAAACATCTCCAGATCTAAGGATTAGCTTCTTAGCTAAATCCTTTCTCTTCTGGTCGCCATACAAGAATTCTGCTTCATCTCCAATGGAGAACTGTAACACCCCATCTCAATCCAAATGTGGTCTCGCAACTTAACAACATATATATACATGTCACAGCGGAATTCATTACACTCCAGGACCTTGCCACGGTCTGACTAACAGAATATACCGAACATTAGTACATACAAATCTTAACCAATACATATCCTTCTTATAATCCCTCACAACCTATACATCTTACTAACTCAAATTGCCATACGAGTGTACATGCACAACTCGTAGGCCAAACTTAACCCGTAACGCTTGTACCCCATCTTACTCTCGTGACGGCCGCCTCCTGACGTTCACCTGTGTAGTAAAAACAGCCCCCAAAGGGGGTCAGCACGAATGCTGGTACGATCCTCTCATGGCCCCCAAGCTAAAGTGGCTACGACGACTAATTGTCGATAGCATGGAGGTTGATTAGATGCACAACATAATAGAAAGTGCAATAAACAACAAACCAATTATGAACAATCAAAGTTCAACCATAATGAACATCTTAAATGCATTCCCTTAATTAGTGAGTCAATTATTTCACTCCTTAAGTTACGCTTCCTCTTAATCTTAGTCCATCCCTATCTTACCTCAATCTTAGTCTTAGAAAACAACCATCCTTTAAAAAGGAATGGAAGTAGCTGATCTCAGTCTTATAATACAACCATCCTTTAAATAGGAATGGTTGCAACTTATCTCAACCTTACCTTATATATGCCAACCCTTCTCTCATTGGGAACTGGTTAACCCTTAGTTCGTTGTTTATTTTTGTAGGGCTTGGTTAACTCTAGCCAGCAGCAGGACACTTACCGGCAATAAACAACATACTTAAATTGTTGGGGATGTAGGCTAGATCCCCCCACGCCATCTTAATGCCACCTACCTTGGACTGGATGTCCAATGTAGCTGAGCCGGTCAACCGACCCTAGGCTACAAGTCCGAAGACAAGTCCTTAAGCGGAAGTCAGATCTGCTTTAGATACCGACCCCCTTTCCTTAGCATGCATGACCGGAGTCAGTCCTGGGTTCCTCACTCCCCCCAAGTACCAGTTAGTAGAAGTCTTAAGACAATGTTTGTTGGTTAAACCCCTTTCGGTTACTAACAAACTAATATTAGGGAGTGTTCCTTAGTCTCACACAATTCCTTACTAAACGTTAGTTAGTAGGTTCTCACGGTAAGTTGTGTTAGTTTTCAAACATCACACAACAATACAATAAACATAATGTTCCGGTTGCATGCTTTATCTTGTTTAGTGAGCACACAAAAACAAATAGCACACAAGCCGAGGGACACCTCGTTAGCAAGCAGGTCACGAGAAGAACTGTACCGTTCACCGTTGGTCGTTCGGTTGTTTACTCTCCTCTGGAGTCCAAATTCTCAAATCCTAAAACATTCATTCAATTTTAGGTTGTTAATTACTTTTCCAATAAAGCTAACTTACTTAACTCACTTAGTCACTAATGATCCCCATCTAACACCACTTAAGTTCTTATAAACTTAATCTTAAGTGAATCACTTCTCCTCATACCTTATTCTTATTTACCCACTTAATTATCATTGTTACCCACCAAAATGTCTTAAACAACCTTATATTATCATTACATATCAATCCCCACCATTAGATATCATTTCCTAACCTTAAACAAAGTTTTTGGTCAAAACAGCACCGCGTCCGAACTTGTGTCCGAGCTTCCTAAGTTCGGACATAGGTCGAGGAAAAATCAAAGGAAAAATCTCAAGTGTCCGAACATCTAAGTCCGGACTGTAGTTCGACTCTGTCGAGACTCAGAAATTTTAATCGCAACAGGGCATGTCCGAGCTTCCAAATTCGGACGGAAGTTCGGACAGCCAGAATACCATCTTCTATACCCTTAAACACTTATCTCCTTTCTTGCAAAAATGCTCAACTCTTCCACAAGTGTCCCATTATGTCTTAATACCATATAGGCACTTAAACTCACCTTAGAACATCCTTTAAAACCTCCTTAACCATTTTCTCAATCCTTACAAGAATTCCTAACACTTGTTACTTATTTCCTTATTTTTCCAACATGTAATTTTTGTCTAAAACTCTAACTATCCAAAGTGTTTCCTTCCCAATCAATATAACTTCTCCCTAAGCATTATTGCATCCCCTCTTTGCTTGCTAAACCTTCCAAGGTTATCTTGCATGTCCATGCACAATTCCTTTCTTTTCCTTTTGCTACTCATCAACCTAAACTCATGAACTTACCTATGCATTTCTCCCCATCTTCTTAGCACCTTAACCTTGTTTTTCTTTACCTTGACTAACCTACACCCTCCTTAGACATTTCCATCTCCTTTTACTCAACTTACTCACCATTCTCATGATCACACGCTCTTTTACATTCCTAGTCATTTTCCTTGACATTTGACAACATTCTCCTTCAATCTTCACTTCCATCACCCAAGTCCACTCATTACCATCCAACTATGACCTTATTAATCCACTACTAGCATCTTCACCACTTACACAGATATCAAAACTTATCATTGTTATATTCCCTAGTTCATACCAAAATCATCTTAAAACATTGTACCCATTTCCTCCAAATTTTGCACAAGTCTTACCATTCCTCATACCATGACTTTGGTGTGTTCAATACACCCATCTAAACTCTAATTTCCTTATAGATAATTCTAGGTCATTCTAAACCTTCAGAACTCCTTAGTTAACTCATTTCCACTCAATTCCTCAGAATGATCCCTAGTGAATCCTAGGGCATATTAACTCACCACCTCCACTTAAACTCTTTGTTTTCTATTCAAATTTCACCATAGCTTCTCTAGTATTTTATCATGCCCAAATGCATTGTTTCCCTCATTCAACCAACTTACACACATCAAGTCCTTTCTCATCTTGTTTCCTCACCCAAATCAACTCATACATAATAAACTCAATATAGTGCAATAATTTTAAATTGCATAGCACTAAGGCTCTTAAATGACATGGCTCTTAGGCCCTTAAATGACATGGATCTTAGGCCCTTAAATGACATGAATTTAAACACTGAATTTCCCACATATAAAAGCTTTCAACCTTCAAATACACCCATCAATCTAATAGTAGTTATAATGCTCTTAAAATCCATCTTAAACTTATCTTACTAACTCATTCCCATTGGCTCCTTAGTCACAAGTTCATAAGCTTGTATAAGTTCTTTTTCTTAGGTTATATAACCCATTACACAATGTAAGCTTTAAGCTACATTAGTACTCACCTAAAACTCATCCCTTAAAACTTAAACCACCATTAGGTAAGCAATTTACCTTGTTTTTCTCAAGTTTCTCTCAAGTTTCTCCTTAGGCTTCTTCCCTTGGGAATCTCGGCCACCATTCTAATTCCCCTTTCCAATGTTCTATTCAATATACAATGACTCTCATGAGTTCTAAACAATACACTACCTTAAGGAGTAAACCCTAGGTTAAAAATGTGTTTTAAGGTCTTATAATGAATATTTTACCTTGAAGTCTTAAGGTAGGCTTGGATATGAATCAAGAAGGACCTCCTCCAGCCCTTGGAGAATAGAATCAAGCTAGAACAATGGATAAAAATGGAGCCCCATGAGTAGTAATTTTCGGTAATGTGGAGAAATGGTGGAAACCTAACTTTTCTTACATATTCTTTACCTTAAGAGAATGGAGAAGCTAATGCACCCTCCAAGATTATTTTCCCCCTTCAATGGCGATTTCCCATGGCTCCAAAATGAGGCTTTTCAAATTTTGAAAAGATAGGAAGCAAGGCCTTGGTCTAACTAAGAGAAATCTATGCTTTGTTTTTGATTTGGAGCTAAAATGAGTAAGTTATGGACAAATGAAGGTGGTGGTGCCATGGGGGCTGCTTGGATGGCTTTAGAACAGAGAGGAGAAGAAGAGAACCGTGGAAGAAGAAGAGGAATGAAGAAGAGGAGAGAAGGTAAGCTTAAAAGGTAAGATTTCCTTTTTATAAAGCAAATAGTACTATTCTCTCTTTTACTCTTCTTTTCCTTTAGTTTCTTAGTCCTGTGGTGACTCCCCACATTAAAACCGGCCACCCCCCCTTATAATCAAGATATTTATGGTCTTGGTTGACCAACTAATTGACTTATGTTGACTAAAACTTAAACTAGTCACTATTTGGCACTATCACAGATTAGTGCACATATTTGTGAAATTTTTGGTTTCCCATTGATTTAGACTTCCTAATGTGATAATAATTAGCATACATGTTGATTAAGATGTAATCATGGGCATTTAGCCACTCAAAACTCATTTCTAAGACAATTTCTCAAAAAGGTGCTTTAAGGAGTCTTAAAGCACATTTTGTGTTTAAGCTTGTTTTTGAGCTTGGTTTTCTTTGCTAATTGATTTAAAATGTCCATTAGCATATTACTAAAGTCTTATAATGGTATTTGGGTGCTAATCAAAGCCACTCCTAGCTTAGAGCACATTTTTGCCTTAATTGCCCTTAAGGCATTTTCTTGTGTTTTCCTTGGTTTAAATTGTCTACCAATCTTTCTAAGGCATATTTTAGCCTTACTACATCATAATTTGATGTTTACTTAGCATACTTAGGTTTGGGGTATTTCAATCTACCCCCCTTAAAAGAACTTTGTCCCCAAAGTTCCCATGCATCTTATCCTATTAGAATACATGTCTTATCTCATTCCATACATCATATAGATCATACTTATGTATACTTAAACTCATTGAATCATTAGATCCACCATATGCTTATACTTAAATATCACACAACACGCTTAAGCATGTATAGCACTCAAAATTCCCTTTGTTCCTTTTGATGATTAAAACATTCACATAATTTCCAACGTATTCTCCCATGTCACCGGTCCGTAGACAATGGCTCGTTCGTCCTCGTCACCATGGGCCAGAATACAAAACAACTCTGCTCTCCCCATGTCACCGGTCCGAAGACAAAGGCTCGTGCGTCCTCGACTTCATGGGCGAGACTCAGTAAAAAGGTAATCCTTTTTACGAGGTCAAGTGAGGGATAGTTCCCTCTATTTAAAAATACAATCAACTCCGATTTCATTTTATCCTAAAGCCTCTATCCATAGTGTGATTTAATTGTGACCACTGGTAGGGAGTTTCAGGAATCATCCAACCCTGATGTGATCAGCATCAGTGTTGAACTATCCTTCCACCCCAATTTGTGTTCGGTTTCCCTTGATCCCTAGAAAATCAAGTTCCACCTCCCACGTCATTTTCAAACATCAAATAATTCACTCATTTCCAATTTTCTATCTTTTAGTTTTTCTAATCATAATCAATACATCTCCAAGGTGTGGACTTAGTCCATCAATCATTCCCAGTTCGTCTCTTAGTACTTACCTCAAGGCTCTCATTGCTACTAAGTTCTATATCAGTCTCATACCAACTCTCACCGTCTTATACCTCATAGTGTTATCTTATTCTTATCTCACACATACTTCCATATCAACTCATATCTCATATATTCCTTATTCCTTAAGTCTCCTTAATCCTCTTCCTTAATTCTCTTAACTTGTACTCACACCGGAGTTAACAAGATAGGTACTTAATATGTATGGTATTCATATCTTCTTTGCATAATAACCATAATTTATCTCAAGATGTTTATGTAATACAAATTCTCAAATTCTTTTGTGCTATGCACACCGTAGTTTATGTACTCAGTACATAAACATACGCTAAGCGGTTTTCGCTCTACCCCCCTTAAAATGGATTACGCCCGTAATCAACATTATATCATCCTTGAACATAAGTTCAAGATGTCTAATTCTCACTAAGCATTCTAGCTTCCATGTCATCTATCTCACTTATAATTCGATCAGAGGGTCATAACTATGGTAATGGCTTAGTCTCTGTATCGAGGATTCTTACGACACTTATACCATTTCTTAACATAGTTGGATCTAACCTCAAAGGTACTGATCTGCTAGCTTCCGCTGCGTGACTCTGATAATCTTAGGCTCCGTTTGCCTTTCTTATCCTTTTATATAGTATATATCTTATCCTGCATGCTTATATCTGTGTACTAAAGGTCTTTCAATGGACACGTGTTATCTTTATATATACACGGCCTTGATGAGTTGTAGCTCATCTATCCAGTCTCCCTGGGGATCTAATATTTGTATTCTTAGTGTTTTCTCAAGTGTCTAAATCGTTCTTTCCATCTGACCTTTGGTCTGAGGATGATTCTTAATCTGAAACTACTGTTTAGTGCTTATTGCGCTTTACAGTCTTATTCTTAACTTCTTAAGACATGTCCTATGTCTGTGCTTAACAATCCGTGCTCTTCGCACTTCATAGTCCTTAATTATTTGTTCTCTGATTCCTTTGTGTTGTTGGTTCAACTGAATTCTTCCCTTTGACTGTTTGTAGTAGTAGCTGCTCCTATCTGATCTTGCGTCGTCGGCCGTGGTACGGAGTCGTTTACTTCCCGTGTTCCTTACACCACTCGTCTACATGCATGGGGTACCTTACTGGTACATTACTACTTACCCAACTAACTCATAAATGAGCGTGTCAGGCCTGCAAGCCCCTGTGGGGTGTAGTCGTCCCACGTCTCGTTTTAGTAAACTCATAGTGTCCGTCACATGTTTAGCTATTGCTAATTATGAAGTATTCTGTTGTCAATCTCCTCTTCATTGTTCCATGATAACATTAATTGTTCTTCTTGAACTTAATCAAGGGAAATCTATTTACTGTGTTCTTAAGTATGGTATGCTCTAGTTCTTTCTGTATCCCGTACCGATTCGGTCTCTTAGTAACTGAGGTCTCTTTCCATAGAGCCTCTTATCTTGTTTCTCATATTTTGATCTACTAGGAATGCACTTCCAGTTCCTTAAGGAATGGGTAGTGTGCGTCCCGCGAAATCTTACCTAACCAGGTCCAGACTACTGGCACCAATGCACAGTTCGTCTACCATCTTATTTCCTTACTTATATTGGTCTTAACTCATAAATCTAATTGCCTCAGTGTCAATATTTGACGGCTCATACATAACGGTCGCTCTACCGCACACCATGACTTAATCCCCTTATATAAATATCGTACTCACGACCACTATTACCGTGGTAGTTGGCCTTTACCATGTTGCCCATTGATGGCACAACTACTTATTCATTTACTCTAACATCTTATCTTATATTCAATCCCTTTTTGTTGTAAGCACACTAGGAGTTCTCTAATTTCGGTGTTTGGCGGTTGTCATACCGTGCTGTAAAATGGTTATCTCTTCATGCGAAGGTATTCTACTTCAATCTCAGGTTCATAAGTAGGCTAATTTTTCTAACATTCTTTCATCCTTTATGATGTTATTTACCATGTAATTTAACCGGTTACTGAAGAAGTCATCCGTTTAATCACAAGCTCTTCTGAGCGTTGGTCACTTGACGTGCCATTCTGTGCACTCACCATGTTTATCTCTGACGATTACTGATTCTTACATCCTGGGTGTTGGATATGAGGTCTATCTCTGCAGCCTTCCTTATTACTCAAGTGTATCTGGTATGTTCTAAGGTAATCTCAAGGTTTACAGTTTTCATTCTCTAACGAAAGTGTATTACATCTCTAATAAGTGAAAGCCCTTTTGAGGGGTTTATTCCCACTCATGGCCTCACAACAAGGAGAGGTATCCCCACCCTAAAAGGCATGGTTCGTTCTCCGCCCCTGCTAATGTACTATCTCATTATTCTCATTGGTGCCTTTTGCTGGCAATATTTTCCACAATCTAAGTTATAGGTTTGGTAACCGTTCATATCTACGAGTTGTAGTTCCTTCGTGGCTTAAATAAGCTCTCTTACAACTTACTGCGCCTCGGGCTCTGATGTGGTTAACATCCTTGGCTCGTAGGCTCTTAGTGCTTAATGCCTCAGTTCATTACTTGTACTCTTACTCATCTGTAGGTCATCCTTATAGGTTTTGTTCCTTTGAACACTATCCACCGTTAGGTTACATATTAAATGTAGTAACAGGTCTCATGGCAAGTTGCTGCATTCTGATTCCCGCTACGAAAGTTCGTTCAGGTGATCTGAGGTTACTTAGTGCCCTTATTGTCGTCTTACTAGACTTATGTCTTTTAGTAATTATGGCTAAGTTCGTATTAGGCGCTTGCCTTACGGTGTCCAAGTTGGATATCATCTTATCATCTTATACTTCCATCTCAACGCTTCGTTCAACTTCCGTTGACTACGCCACCCGTTGATGACCAATCATACTTGGGTGTTAATGAGTTAGACAAACAGCATTAACTGTCATTCATCAGTTTGTTCGGCTCGACTATGCCCGCTCTATGGGGTAGTCCTCTGAGCTTTCCTTTCCCAGGGTTGTACGTCTTTAATCCTTAGTAGGTTATAGCTTACGCTCATTTCTTTTATCCTTGTTTCCGGGGTTTACTAACATCTTCATTGAAGAATGCTTATTACTGGTATTCTTAGTGATCAATCTGGGAGTCTTATCCCTTTCTTGTTGAAAGTCGTTGTGTCAACGGTCTCCATTGTATTCCGTAATGCATTCCTTGTACGTTATCACTTACGTAGTGTTTTGCTCGCATTGTCGAGCGATCTCTTATGTTTTCCTCTCGGGTTTGGGATTGATGTTCTCACCACACTGTCGGTTGCTTTGTAGTAGGTTGTACCGTTGCTAATATTTATATCGTTTAGTATTCTGTCCAAGTTCAGCTCCCTGCTGACTGGTGTATCCACTCATCTCATCATGGTCAGGCCGTCGGCCTTTCCAAGGTCTTATTTTCTGTTCTTATGGATTTACAATCCGGTATTGTGTACTACAACTGTAGCGTTCTATCTCGCCATGATGGCTTTCCGTGTAGCTTAACCGTGTAGCACTTGCTATGGCAAGTGCGCCATGCAAGATGGGTACCGGTACTGTGCGCGTCGGTAGTTGTACTTCCACCTATTTCTTTATATCTTTGGTAGTCCCCAGGACTCCTTTGATGTTCTCTTATTTTGGGACAACTAGCCATTCGGCAGTTCCCTGGTTGGTTTGACAGTACTGTCGTTTATCAGGGCGTTCCTCATCTGAGGGAACCCCTCGTTACTTCTTATATCTTAATCCTCACTCCCGTCTTCACGTATTTTGTCGTGATTATTAAGTAATGATTCTCCTTTAGGCACTACATCGTAGTCCTATTCCGGTATACAGTTTGTATGTGTTTTCATCGTTCTGCTATCGGCCAGGTTTGTAACCTTCCTCATTGTATGGGGTTTGGAGTCCCCGTTTCTAACTGGACTTTCCAGTAATCTTAACCCTCGTGCCTGTATTATCCACGGTTATGCTCATTCGGACCACTGTCCGTGCTCATGTCGCTTAACCTTTCTTATCCATTGCACTCGTAGTGCTTTTCTTATCATTGGTATTGCGGTGTAACTCGACTGCGTAGCATGTCGACCCATGTTGCCGGTAATTTCCATTCTCTTACTGATAGAATTCCATTGGTAGCGCCTGTTTCACTGATGCGCTCCATTAAAACGTTCAAGTTCTCATAAACTGTTGTTCAACAAGATGTTTCTCGTATTGCTTACTGTTAACTAACTACCAGATCGGGTTTTCCCGAGTAAGAGAAGGCTTTCTTCTCTCTGGCATTTGTTCCCCATAATTCAAGCAAGGGATGTGGAGGGCGGGTCTAGGTACTATGGATATCCGGTAAACACCGGGAAGTCCTAGCTAACGCACCTCTCACTCTAACACTCAACCCTTAACCCATAACTCAAACTCAACCTCAGTATTCTCCTAAGTTCGGTAATTCTTGTCTTCAGAGCGTAACTACGCTCTGATACCACTTTTTGTAACACCCCATCTCAATCCAAATGTGGTCTCGCAACTTAACAACATATATATATACATGTCACAGCGGAATTCATTACACTCCAGGACCTTGCCACGGTCTGACTAACAGAATATACCGAACATTAGTACATACAAATCTTAACCAATACATATCCTTCTTACAATCCCTCACAACCTATACATCTTACTAACTCAAATTGCCATACGAGTGTACATGCACAACTCGTAGGCCAACTTAACCCGTAACGCTTGTACCCCATCTTACTCTCGTGACGGCCGCCTCCTGACGTTCACCTGTGTAGTAAAAACAGCCCCCAAAGGGGGTCAGCACGAATGCTGGTACGATCCTCTCATGGCCCCCAAGCTAACGTGGCTACGAACTAATTGTCGATAGCATGGAGGTTGATTAGATGCACAACATAATAGAAAGTGCAATACAACAAACCAATTATGAACAATCAAAGTTCAACCACAATGAACGTCTTAAATGCGTTCCCTTAATTAGTGAGTCAATTATTTCACTCCTTAAGTTACGTTCCTCTTAATCTTAGTCCATCCTTATCTTACCTCAATCTTAGTCTTAGAAAACAACCATCCTTTAAAAAGGAATGGAAGTAGCTGATCTCAGTCTTATAATATAAACCATCCTTTAAATAGGAATGGTTGCAACTTATCTCAACCTTACCTTATATATGCCAACCGTTCTCTCATTGGGAACTGGTTAACCCTTAGTTCGTTGTTTATTTTTGTAGGGCTTGGTTAACCCTAGCCAGCAAGGACACTTACCGGCAATAAACAACATACTTAAATTGTTGGGGATGTAGGCTAGATCCCCCCACGCCATCTTTATGCCACCTACCTTGGACTGGATGTCCAATGTAGCTGAGCCGGTCAACCGACCCTAGGCTACAAGACCGAAGACAAGTCCTTAAGCGGAAGTCGGATCTGCTTTAGATACCGACCCCCTTTCCTTAGTATGCATGACCGGAGTCAGTCCCGGGTTCCTCACTCCCCCCAAGTACCAGTTAGTAGAAGTCTTAAGACAATGTTTTTGGTTAAACCCTTTCGGTTACTAACAAACTAATATTAGGGAGTGTTCCTTAGTCCCACATAATTCCTTACTAAACGTTAGTTAGTAGGTTCTCACGGTAAGTTGTGTTAGTTTTCAAACATCACACAACAATACAATAAACATAATGTTCCGGTTGCATGCTTTATCTTGTTTAGTGAGCACACAAAAACAAATAGCACACAAGCCGAGGGACACCTCGTTAGCAAGCAGGTCACGAGAAGAACTGTACCGTTCACCGTTGGTCGTTCGGTTGTTTACTCTCCTCTAGAGTCCAAATTCTCAAACCCTAAAACATTCATTCAATTTTAGGTTGTTAATTACTTTTCCAATAAAGCTAACTTACTTAACTCACTTAGTCACTAATGATCCCCATCTAACACCACTTAAGTTCTTATAAACTTAATCTTAAGTGAATCACTTCTCCTCATACCTTATTCTTATTCACCCACTTAATTATCATTGTTACCCACCAAAATGTCTTAAACAACCTTATATTATCATTACATATCAATCCCCACCATTAGATATCATTTCCTAACCTTAAACAAAGTTTTTGGTCAAAACAGCACCGCGTCCGAACTTGTGTCCGAGCTTCCTAAGTTCGGACATAGGTCGAGGAAAAATCAAAGGAAAAATCTCAAGTGTCCGAACATCTAAGTCCGGACTGTAGTTCGGACTCTGGTCGAGACTCAGAAATTTTAATCGAACAGGGCATGTCCGAGCTTCCAAATTCGGACGAAGTTCGGACAGGCCAGAATACTCATCTTCTATACCCTTAAACACTTATCTCCTTTCTTGCAAAAATGCCCAACTCTTCCACAAGTGTCCCATTATGTCTTAATACCATATAGGCACTTAAACTCACCTTAGAACATCCTTTAAAACCTCCTTAACCATTTTCTCAATCCTTACAAGAATTCCTAACACTTGTTACTTATTTCCTTATTTTTCCAACATGTAATTTTTGTCTAAAACTCTAACTATCCAAAGTGTTTCCTTCCCAATCAATATAACTTCTCCCTAAGCATTATTGCATCCCCTCTTTGCTTGCTAAACCTTCCAAGGTTATCTTGCATGTCCATGCACAATTCCTTTCTTTTCCTTTTGCTACTCATCAACCTAAACTCATGAACTTACCTATGCATTTCTCCCCATCTTCTTAGCACCTTAACCTTGTTTTTCTTTACCTTGACTAACCTACACCCTCCTTAGACATTTCCATATCCTTTTACTCAACTTACTCACCATTCTCATGATCACACGCTCTTTTACATTCCTAGTCATTTTCCTTGACATTTGACAACATTCTCCTTCAATCTTCACTTCCATCACCCAAGTCCACTCATTACCATCCAACTATGACCTTATTAATCCACTACTAGCATCTTCACCACTTACACAGATATCAAAACTTCTCATTGTTATATTCCCTAGTTCATACCTAAATCATCTTAAACATTGTACCCATTTCCTCCAAATTTTGCACAAGTCTTACCATTCCTCATACCATGACTTTGGTGTGTTCAATACACCCATCTCTAATTTCCTCATAGACAATTCTAGGTCATTCTAAACCTCCAGAACTCCTTAGTTAACTCATTTCCACTCAATTCCTCAGAATGATCCCTAGTGAATCCTAGGGCATATTAACTCACCACCTCCACTAAAACTCTTTGTTTTCTATTCAAATTTCGTCATAGCTTCTCTAGTATTTTATCATGCCCAAATGCATTGTTTCCCTCATTCAACCAACTCACACACATCAAGTCCTTTCTCATCGTGTTTCCTCACCCAAATCAACTCATACATAATAAACTCAATATAGTGCAATAATCTTAAATTGCATAGCACTAAGGCTCTTAAATGACATGGCTCTTAGGCCCTTAAATGACATGGATCTTAGGCCCTTAAATGACATGAATTTAAACACTGAATTTCCCACATATAAAAGCTTTCAACCTCCAAATACACCCATCAATCTAATAGTAGTTATAATGCTCTTAAAATCTATCTTAAACTTATCTTACTAACTCATTCCCATTGGCTCCTTAGTCACAAGTTCATAAGCTTGTTTAAGTTCTTTTTCTTAGGTTATATAACCCATTACACAATGTAAGCTTTAAGCTACATTAGTAGTCACCTAAAACTCATCCCTTAAAACTTAACCACCATTAGGTAAGCAATTTACCTTTTTCTCAAGTTTCTCTCAAGTTTCTCCTTAGGCTTCTTCCCTTGGGAATCTCGGCCACCATTCTAATTCCCCTTGCCAATGTTCTAATCAATATACAATGACTCTCATGAGTGCTAAAAAATACACTAACCTTAAGGAGTAAACCCTAGGTTAAAAATGTGTTTTAAGGTCTTATAATGAATATTTTACCTTGAAGTCTTAAGGTAGGCTTGGATATGAATCAAGAAGGACCTCCTCTAGCCCTTGGAGAATAGAATCAAGCTAGAACAATGGATAAAAATGAAGCCCCATGAGTAGTAATTTTGGTAATGTGGAGAAATGGTGGAAACCTAACTTTTCTTACATATTCTTTACCTTAAGAGAATGGAGAAGCTAATGCACCCTCCAAGCTTATTTTTCCCCCTTCAATGGCGATTTCCCATGGCTCCAAAATGAGGCTTTTCAAATTTTGAAAAGATAGGAAGCAAGGCCTTGGTCTAACTAAGAGAAATCTATGCTTTTTTGATTTGGAGCTAAAATGAGTAAGTTATGGACAAATGAAGGTGGTGGTGCCATGGGGGCTGCTTGGATGGCTTTAGAACAGAGAGGAGAAGAAGAGAACCGTGGAAGAAGAAGAGGAATGAAGAAGAGGAGAGAAGGTAAGCTTAAAAGGTAAGATTTCCTTTTTATAAAGCAAATAGTACTATTCTCTCTTTACTCTTCTTTTCCTTTAGTTGCTTAGTCATGTGGTGACTCCCCACATTAAAATCGGCCACCCCCCTTATAATCAAGATATTTATGGTCTTGGTTGACCAACTAATTGACTTATGTTGACTAAAACTTAAACTAGTCACTATTTGGCAATACTCACAGATTAGTGCACATATTAGTGAAATTTTTGGTTTCCCATTGATTTAGACTTACTAATGTGATAATAATTAGCACACATGTTATTAAGATGTAATCATGGGCATTTAGCCACTCAAAACTCATTTCTAAGACAATTTCTCAAAAAGGTGCTTTAAGGAGTCTTAAAGCACATTTTGTGTTTAAGCTTGTTTTTGAGCTTGGTTTTCTTTGCTAATTGATTTAAAATGTCCATTAGCATATTAATAAAGTCTTATAATGGTATTTGGGTGCTAATCAAAGCCACTCCAAGCTTAGAGCACATTTTTGCCTTAATTGCCCTTAAGGCATTTTCTTGTGTTTTCCTTGGTTTAAATTGTCTACCAATCTTTCTAAGGCATATTTTAGCCTTACTACATCATAATTTGATGTTTACTTGGCATACTTAGTTTTGGGGTATTTCAAGAACGACACTACGGGAATACCCTTTGCAATGGACTCGGGTGTCTCATCCCGGTCCTAGTGTAATCCTAGTCGCCCATTTTGTTCGTAGAAGTTTACAATGTAAATGTCGGCATCAGTGTCGGGTACTGATTCGTCTTCAAGTTGCTGCGCGGTCTCCACCGCCTTCCGTGCTAAGGTCTTAAATCTCTCGGGTATCCTAGGTACTCTAACCCCATCTAATTTCCTCACTTCCTGGTATGTCCGAGTCTGCAGGTCCCAATCCCTGCCTAGGCACATCATGTGTAGTCTCATCTTCAAACCGCTCGTAAAAACCCGGAATGTAAAACCCACCTAGTTCTCTACCCAAGGCTCTACACTCTTCTATGATGTCGGTTTGCTCATCTAAGGTTAGGAATTCTCTAAGTAGGATCATGCCTGGTCGGATGACTTGACTGTTCTCTTCTGGATGCTCCCGTCTTTCGGCTACGGGTCTTGGTGATCTCGGTCTCTTAGATAGGGGGGTAGCAAATGTCGTAACTACCTAAGATGTGGAAGTTCTCCTATGGTAAGTAACTTCTAAAGTTCGGTACACACATAGATCATGCTTTTTAAAGCGTTTAACACACAACATGGTTTCAAGCAATATCAGTCGGGTGTTAGAATTACTTGTAGCGCGCTGGGCTCCCGCCTCAGCGCCCGAGGTTCCCGCTGAATTTAGAGTGGCGTGTCCCTGATCGACTCCTTTCCTGTAACACCCCAACCCGAAATCTAATAACCTGAACGACGATCGCTCCAATAAAACTTAAACTGCAGCGGAATAAATTACAATAACCGGGCGGTATTACAATGCCGTTAGTCACCCTTGTGACTAACAAGGCTAACTCCAAATACAAATCTCAAAAGTCACGGTCTGAACACGAATACAATCCGAGATACTAGGAATCAAACTCAAAGGTACAATAATCAAGTAAAACAAATAGCTAGAAATAAACTCCCATAGCTTGATCTACCCCACCTACACTCGGTGTGGTAATCTCTGCAACTTCAGGTACCAGAAAAATGGGGGTGCCCCCAAAGGGGCTCAGCAAACAATGCTGGTATGGAAAACGTGCAGTCATCGGCTACTGGGCCACCTACTACTTTGTCGAATACATGCAGTTCATTTTTGTAAGCTGTAAACTAGCATAACATGATAATAACAAGTATCCATACAAGGACAACAATGTCACATAGAACAAGACTTAGAAGTTCAAGTTAGATGATCTGTAAATCTTTGATAGTAGTCGGGTCCACACAATGGGACTGACAGGTGTATAAGAGTATGTCGATATAATGAAGGTATAGTGACCTTGTTAAAATAGGTGGGTAATAATTCCCTCAGAAGATAACGTAGTTAACTCCTGTACTTAAAAGAGGTGGGTATTGTACCCTCGAGAGAAGTGAAGTCTTCCTCTTGACTTGAAATGTTCCGGTACGGTCCCGGTGAGTGGACAAAGAGTGCACCCAAAACTTCCGTCGCGGCGTAAATGGAATAGGAGACGACCTGAGACAGGTACAGCTCCCGTAGCATGCATGGCCAGATCCAACTGGGCTCCTCGTTCTCATAGTATAGAATTGTTAGGTGTCACACAGGGACGTTAATCAAGAACACAATGTGTATTGTCAATTATCACGTTTAGGATAACGGCGTCTGTTATAAAGTGAAATTAGTGAGTAACTTGAGTACAAGTTCTCGGTATAATAAGACACATGTATTTAATCCACTGGTAATGTAGTGTTGTATGCGTGGGACATACATGTTACAGTTAGCATCAACACGCACATAAAATAATACAACAGTGCACAAGAGTGATACAACATTTTACAACAATTATCTTGGTCGTTATTTCACACAACAGATAGCACACAATCCGGTGTAATCCAGTAGCAAACAGGTTGCAAGAATCTCATACCGTTCACCGTAGATTGCAGTTGAATATATCCTGGTCAACGTCTGGTCAAGTATTGTCCTATATTAGGATTAACTGAGAGGGTTAGTTTATGTTACCCTTGTATAAGAATTTTACTGGATCATGTTGTATTTGTTATTTCATGTGAGGTTTATTTCTTCACACTTAGACAGTTTCTTTAACCTCATAACCTCATTGATAATTAAGGTGTTTATATAAATCCAATTGATATAGTCTTAATTAATAACTTATATTGGGTGGTAATTCCTTTTAATTACCTCATGATTTAATGTATAATTTATTTTGGTTATTTCCTTTTTGATTTATTTATAAATCCTTTAATATACACATATGAATAGATTTATTCATGTACTATTTATGTTACATGTTTTAATTGTCTAGATGACATAATACTTTATAATTTCTCAATTATATTTATATGTCATACATGGACATAATATTCTTATAGTTTTTATTATTCCCCTTTTAACCATAATAATATTTATTTGGTTACCATTAAATTTTTTTATAACTATATAAGCCATAGTTTTAATTCCATAATCCCTTAAATCAAAATTCTTTTTCTAATTCCTCCAAATATCCACATAGGACCTATACTTATTTAAACTCAAATATTTTACCCTTATATTTCGGTTATTTACAAAACAACCATAATAATTCATAAACTTTACATTTAAACTATAATCTCATTATATCATATAGTTTTAATTCCTTATTTAATTATTTTACAAAACCACCATTAATATTTCGGTATATAACTTTTGAATATTATAACTTTTCAAAATTACAACTTAGCCCCTCAAACTTTTGGCCTTAACATAATCTTTTCTATAATTACAATTTAAGCTCAAAATCTTATAACCTTTACATAATGTCTTATAAACTATAGTTTTAATTTTAATTCCCTTTAATTACCGAATGTATATACATAATTCTTTAAATTACAAATCTAACCCAAAGTAATTCGGCTCTACCATAAATTTTCCATTATTTACATTTTCACCCCAAAACTTTATAATAGTTACTTAATAACTTATAAACTATAGTTTAATTATTTAATTCCTCTAAATTTGGAAGTGAACTTTATATTTCTCCTAATTATGGATTTGCCCCATATTAAACTCCAACTTTTCATAATAAGTTTTATAAATTACAAAATAGTCCCAAACTTTATAAATTGTTAATTTAACACTTGTTTAAATTAACTAAAATTTATAAACTTAATTCCTACCTTTATATTATATCTTAATTACTCAAGGAAGCCCATAACTCTCGGATTTTTACCATTTATACACCAATCTTTTCAAAACTTATAATTTAGCCACATAACTTAATTAATTAGCCATTTAAGCACTAGTAAAATATTTTTAACTCACCAAACTTATAATATAAGTTTATGTACATAAATAGCTCATTAAAACCTATTCTTCACCATAACCATTCGGTCATAATTTATAAGATACCATATAGTATATAAAAGTAGATTTATAAGTCAAAATAATTATACATAAATTCATATGAGTCATATAACTCATGAAAAATTATTGTAATGTCTTAGATTGATTTTTAGCTCAAAATAGAGCATATTTGCCCTTGACAATTCGGCATGAATAAGTATTAACATAGATAAATTTTGTGACACAAAATGTGTCTTAAGGTAAATATTTTCCATATATGTTATAGATTATATTTTGGTGTATGTTACCATGTAGTTTCGGTTTAGATACCTAAGAGGTGTGTACATAATTTTGTATAATTTTTAGAAGCTTAACCAAGCTTAAAACATAAAGATTGGCTTAGTAAACTTACTCTTAGTAAGGAATGGTTAAGTGCTTGAACCCCTCTTGAATTCCCAAGCTTTCTCCAAAAGAAATTGATGCTCCACTTCGGTTTATGCAAGAGGTGAAGGAGTTTAGAAGTTAGATCTTAACAAAGATCTTTAGTAGATTTATAAGTAGTTTTCCAAGGATTTATCTTAGATTTTCGGCACACATAGGATGAATGAAGAACAAATTTTCCTTCATGAAAATGATGAAGAAGAGAGCCTTAGAAGATGTAGAATTCGGCTACACATAAAAATGTGCTTTAAGGATTTTCAAGCATGAAAAATACCTTAAGGTAACCTTGAGATGCTCCTTGGATTAATGTTGATTTAGACAACCTCCTTGGAGTATAGGTTGATGCCGAAACCTTGTAGTTGTGCTAGGAAGAGTTTTGCTTTAAGGCTTGACAAGAAATGCTAGGAAGTTACCTTAGAGGTGAAGATAGAAGTTAAAACTCCATTAATGGACTTAAGAGCTTCAAAGGAAGAAGATGAAAGGAGAAGAGAGGAGACTTACCAACCGGTTGCAAGGAATGAAAGAAATGGGTTGCAACCGTATAACTTAGGCTAGAATGGAAAAGAATTTGATTTGTTTAATTTGGACCCATAATTGGCATGTTAGGTCATGACTTTGTTTATTGTTTATCTTATGATTTTTAGGCTCCATAAGACCTCCAAACAAGGCTGCTTTCGGCCATGTTAAAAGAAAGGCAAGGTGGAAGAAATTATGGAAGCTAAGGACAAGGTAAGTAGGTAAGGTTTAGTTTTTTGATTTCCTATGTTAAACTTGTCTTCTTCTTCCCTGTAGGTGGACGATTTTTAGGGCTAATTGGAGCCTATTCAATCGGCAGCAAGAGCTTTAGACAAGCATGGAATGTCACTTGGAATAAACAAATCAAAAAGTAGATCTAGATTCTACTTTTTGCCTTAATAATATTTGCTTTTGTCAAGCTAACATGGCCTTGTTTTATTGCAGGATTTCGACAGCATGGGGTTCATATGAGACTTATATTTCTTCTGCCTTTAAGTATTATAGCACATGGGAAGGTGAGTCACCATGTTCTATGTCTTTTATAAGATTTAAATGTAAATTTTATACTAGTTTTTAGGTAGAAAATCGGCCCCTATAGAGCTCCTTGTTTGACACTGCCTTTAGTTGATTTAGAGGTTTAATTCATCCCCATTTAAGATTCATAATTCATGGCATGTCAAAAACTACAAGGTAATTGCGTAAAACGCGTTTTAGTGACACCCGAAGGTGCGTTTTGTGCTCTAAGGGTATTTTGGAAAATAAGTTGTCTCTATGAGTTCCAAATGTTTATAAACATTTTTTTAGTCAATAATGATATATAAGGTGTTAAATTTAGTTATATGGGGTTACATCAACTCATGACATAATTCTCTAATCTCATCGCAATTCCCCCTCGGGCTATCGGGAACACTCCCGGGGTAAACGAAGCGTTAAGAATTCCCCCGAGCATTTTATTGAATTTTGAGAAACTAGCTCGTGGGTTCTCTTTAGAATGATTATTAATGATGTTAGGAACTCCAATAATGAATTATATAGGAGTTCATGCCACCTCGGCACCTCTGGGCTTTTCGTGCTTAAAGGGGTGTGCGTGAGCACTCCCGAGCGTTTTGCGTTTTTGACTAAATATAGCCTAGGGACTATGTTTGTATAGTCATATAATGAGTGTATGACCATTTGGTTTGAGTTTTAGAAGGTCGTACAAGGTCATGCTTAATCGCATGTTTCTAAGGCGTTTTAGCGTTTATGGTGAAACGACTACTTTTACGTACGTTTTCATGCATGTATTTGCATGCGTACATGAAATGGTTTAATTGGATTATTTTTCATTAAATAATGGTTTTATAATGTTAATTAGATTTGGGGTATTTCATTTCCCCTTCTAGAAGTGCGTGTCACTGGACGTCTGGCCCCCTTGGCCACCCCGTGGTGCTCCAAATCCTCCAGTAGAGGGCTTCTGAGCAGGCTTCAGACCTCCATAATTACGGCTGTCAGGGTTGGTGAAGCATTCTAATTCGCGGTGCCCCATCTTCTTACAATAACGGCACTCCACCATGCGGCCACTACAATCCACACCTGGGTGGTCACCCTCATAGCGCTTACAGTAGTAATGGCGCTAGGGATTCCCAATGCCTATTTGCAACCGAGTTTAAGTTAGTACAAGGTACATATACACATGGTAAGATAAATGAATTAAATTTGCGAGGTGGGTATTTCTCACCCTTGGGAGGTGCCGAACTAAGTGGCTGGGCATAGATGGGCGGGCCTGTCAGTCTCGGTACGAAATCCTTCCCCTTAGAACCCCGCTGACTCTGCTGGCCTTGCTGCCCCTGCTTTCCCTTCTTTTTAAAGAAGCCTCTGTCAATACAGAATCGGGGTCAGCATACACAAATATCAAACAATGAATGAATCAACAGATAGAGATACTTCCTTACTTCCCTTGTTCGAGCCCTCGCCTTGGTTCACTCCCCCGTTGTAACACCCCTACTCTATTCGGCTCCTAATCAACTTAATTAACAGTGTAATCGCAGCGGTAATCTCAACAATTGTACTACTGGTGTCACCGTTCTTACTCGCCCATACGGGTAATAACGTGCCTACTGATGTAATCTTAAATACGAAACATTTTCCCACAGTGACAACAAGAGATAGATCTAAACTTCCCAAACCAAGATAAAATACATTCACAGTGAGCTTTCTAAGTATCCAAAACCTATACACGTTTCTAGGTTTGTATCAAAATGCAACAGTGCATGTTCAAATAACTGTAATCAAACTACCCAGCGCGTCACTCTCTTTGCCGACACCGGAAGCTGCATACCTGCAAAAATGGTTGTTTGTGGTATGGAATCAGCCCCTGCTGAGTATGTTATTACCTGACTGTCACGCACCCTCGGACCACTCAGTTATTTGGTCGAGAGCATGCAATTCCTTTCCATACAAATAGTTTAATGTTAAAACTGTAAAACAACAATGTATATTGCATGAAACTCAAATAACAAACAAGCCCCCGGCTTCACACATCGCATCGTAATAACCACTGAAAGCGTTACAACGCTTACATGAGTACAGAGACTCCATTCCAACAAACACTTAATAGTTCATAATTGAGTTCAACGACTCACCCGACCAAACAATCCACCATAATCCACTCATGAGTACGGCGACTCGACACAACCAGTTCACAACACACAATATGAGCACAATGGCTCGTTCAACCAAATCCACCAACATACCATACATAACCACAAAGCACAACCAAAGAACAACAAGGCGAAACAACGAGAATTATAAACGAGTATGAACTCTCGTCTTTGGCATGCACGCCCAAATAATGTTCGCCTAATGTACGAGTTAATATAATCGTTCGTAATTGTTCAGTCATGTCTAATGACAACGTCTCATTAGAACGACGTGTCTCTAAGTTACCCATCTCAAATGGCGGGTCACACACGGCAGTAGCCACTCCAGCGGTAGAGTCTCCGACCGACGAACCATCTGTAGTCCGTTGGAAATTTATCCAGATACTTACGGTTACCACACGGTACCCTAGTATCGTTAATGGATCACATTTCATAGAAAGAGCCACGTCCTCTTGATAAACTGACCTATACCATCGCATTTGTTTTATTATTTTTCCTAACACAGCAGACTAAGGTCGTTAGTCCAATCCTGAGTATGTCGACTCGGGATCCAGTGTTAGATACGAGAGCGGCGTTAAAGAGGCCAATGCTCCATATATAAGTCTCAGATAATATATATATCTTATTGTCTTAATGCTACAACGTTTTTCTTACGTTCCTTATATTACACATTTAAGATAGCATCATTGCCGCTAGTTCGTTTTATAATGTGTTCATATATACGAACTGTACTGTTATCGGGCAACAGTAATAATAATAAGCAGCATTAATATACAACTCAAGCATATTAATTCACACAAGCAGACCAATCTTAACACACAGATTTTCACACAATGTCTGAACTGAGGAAATCCTCAGAGACAATCAAGCCACATAAATAACATACCGTTCACCCGGATTGTATTACGGTAGGGTATGAATCAGCAAGATCCTATGCTCCGTGTGTCGTCTCTAGCAGTCTAAACAACACATAATGCTACTGATTAGCATCCCGTATAACAGTACAACTCTACGGTACCCCATACTGTCACTAATACCTCCCGGTTAATCCCCCGTTATAAACTGACAATGTTTGTCGGGTTTTCGGCTTAACTCGAGATTGGTAAACGTTTTATTACATGCGTAGTCTTGCCTTGTATATTAATATACTTATTGTTGAACTTTGTTATCGCATGTAACTTAATGTATATTTGTACATCGTATAGTTTGTTTCTTTATTGCATATATGATCCTTTGTCATGCACTATACATCTCACCTTAGTGTTTATTTTTCCAAGGTTTGTCTCTTTTTTTTTAATGTGGTATAATTCATATGCAAACAATACTTTTGAATCACATAAATCCTTATTATCCCATGTAAACTTCTTAACATTAGGATTCCATATCCAATGTTTATAATTCCTTCCTCTTCATCTATTATCATTTTAATTATGATAATTTATAGTTATTGAACCATGTCACCATAACATATATTTATTTATATACATGTATTATGGAACTATTCATTACATGGTAAGTCTTATAATATATATTCATTCTTTTTAAGGAATACTTCTTATATTATAAATGTTATAACTCTTATAACATTAAAAACCATATTATAAATTTCATTCAAAAATATTAATATTTCCGAACAGCACCTATCTTTCTCAAGTATTTACAAAATCCACCACACATTTTACATAATGTTATATTATAGTTATATAACATGTATTTTGACATTTATGTCATTAAAACAATTATAACCTATAGTTATATATTGTTATAAAATACCATACAGCACTAAAAACTCTCGGTATTAATTAATTCCCACCAAACTTCCATAATTTACAAATCAACCCCAAATTATATTTCCTTGTTACACTTATAGTATATACCTTATATTATAATCCTTATTCCTTAACATAATTATAACCCATGGTTATATTTTCTCAAAATAACCGAACAGACCCCATGGTCTATTTAAATTTAATTTCCACCACTTAACTTCTTATAATCACCAAATAACCCCATTTAATAACATATAGTTTCTAATATCACCAACACTATATATTATACATATATCTTCATAAAACTTCATATATAATTCCAAAAATTACCAAACTATACCAAAAGGTTATAAATATCATTATTAACCTTATACTTTCTCTAAATCTCGGTTTCACCACATATGTTACCCATTTGTAACAATTTTATGAAATATCTTATATTATACTCATATAATTCATATAAACTCCAAATTTAACCAAATCAACTTCTAAAAATTCCTAATAACCCAAGGTTTGTACTAAACTCCATTTATACCCCAAGTTTTCAGAAATCACAATATCACCCCAAGACTTATAAATCTTTTACAATTTAATAACTATCTTATTAAAAGGTAGTATTTTAATTCCTTAAATTCTCCAAACTTGGTCAAAGTCTCCTATATAGTCAACTTTGACTTCAAATACCAACTTGGACCCAAACCTTTCGGCAATTACAAAATATAACCTATAGTTTTCTATTTTTACTATTTTGACACAAAACTTTATAAAATGTTATAATTTTTATTAAATTCATTTAAGAACCCTAAATTCCTCTAAATTAAGCCCAAGGCTTTATATTTTCCAGTAATTACGGTTTGGCCCCAAAATTAATTATATAAGCATAAATCTAACTAAATAAGCTTATAAACTTAAATTAAAATGGCCTAATGACATGACCTTATTACAACCTTGAACTTGCAAAATAAATTACACTTTAAATGTCTCAAAATATAGTATATACTCACGGTCTCACTTGGATTTAATTATTTTTTCCACATAATGTCATAATTTGACCATTATGTTAATTAAATCTCTTAAATGACTAGCTTAATTTATCTTAGTCATTTTTTTCCATTTTTAGGTTAATATAACCCATATTATTAAGTTCACTCTCGGCATATTTAATATATACACTAAGAATTCATAAAATCATAAGTTTTAAGGTGTTTATACCTTGGTTTCTCCTTGTATGAACTCGGTCACTTGAAGCAAAATTCACCACATCATTTAGACATGTTTCATACACCAAAATAAGATATGGTTATACTCCAAGCTTGAGCTTAACCATAAGGAACAATTAATGTAATATTTAAGGCAAAAATCACCTTAAAAATGCAAGGGAACTTCAAGATGGATTCAGCCTGAATTTAACACACCACAAGGTGTTAGATCCACCATATAGACATAGGAAGTAGCTAGACAACAACAAGCTGCCTTGGTATTAGGTTTTACCTTGGAAAAATGCCTTAAAGAAGGGTATTTCCTTTGGATCTCGGCCACCCTTGCTCCAAATGGCTAACCAACTGATTGAACATGTAAATATGAAGATTATGAGTGTGTAAACTCATAAAAATCAGAGGAAGAAAATCGGATGAAGAGTAGAGATCCTTAAGGTATGTTTTTACCTTAAAATGTAGATTTGAACAACCTTGGTCCCTATACTTGGTTCAGCCGAGTTTAGCTCTTGTTCTAACCTTAGAACACTGAGAATAAGCCATAGGAATTGATTAGCCACGAGATCTAAGTGTTGGTGGTGAAGAGATGAAGAAAAAGAGTCAAAAACAAGCCTTAAACCATTACTTAGAAGCTTAGAAGATGGATTTACCTTCCTAACTCAATAGCTTCGGTTGGGAGAGCTTGGAGGAGCGGCTTCATCGGCTGGGATGAAGCTAGGAGAGAGACAATGATTGGAATGGGTATTATTTGATTGAAAAAGTAATTTTGATTAGTTTATGTTTTGTTAATGTAAGATGACTCACCAAGGAGATAAGAAGGGACAAGAAATCGGCTGATGGAGAGGCAAGTGAGGCTCACACGGTTTTCCAGCTGGAGGAGTCAAATAATGGAGCAAAAAGAGAGTGTATAGTTTATTCAAAAGCTAAAAGGTAACCCTTAATTTAGGGTATTATGTTGGAGTCTTGTCTTTAGTATAAACAAGTGGCTAATTCAAGCCTCTCATGTTGTAGCTGCCGATCTCATATGGTCCAAGGGGTCAACTTTGACCTCTTGACCAATCTTAGTCAATGTTGACTCAAGCGGGCCCCACTTTAGGGTTTTATTAATATTTTAATATTAAATTTGTAAAAATCTGTAAAATTTGGAATTAAATTCCTAATATGATTTAATGTGATATAATATCATATTTAAAGGTAATTATAACCTTTAAGCCCATTAAAAACAAATTTAGAAGGCAATTTCACAAAAACGTGCTTTAAGGTGTTTTAGTGCACCTTTTTGTGTCACAGGGTGTTCCTGAGCTTAGTTTTCTTTGAGGACAGTTTTGTTGTGTTCCTTGTCTCATTTTAATACTTAGGAATCCACTTTGGATCCTATTTGGGGTCATACATTCTTTATGGTGCTTTAAAGCACATTTTTGACTTTACCGATCTTAAGGCATGTTTTGCCTTGTTGAGATCTTTTAGATTGTTCCCCAATAATATTTAGATGTTTATTAACCATCTAAGATCATTAATAGATCATTTACTTATGTTTTAAAGGTTAGGGGTATTTCACCCGTCCTTAGACTCTTTCTCGGGCTTCTTCCTCTTCTTCTAGCCCAGAGTCTGTAACACCCCTACCGCTGATTCCGTCATTACCGTCTAATCACCTCGTACTTCCATACTTACACAGCGGATAGTCCATACTCATTGTCGGGTGATACAATGCCGTTAGCCACCCACGTGACTAACAAGGCCTACTTCCACTTCAACATTGGTCTGATGGACCGGAAAACCCGTGTACTAAAACAATTACAATCCATACTTCAATTACAACCGAGTACAATAATTCTCCATTCAATACATTACTCAATGCTTACCATACAATATACCGAGTTCTTATAAGTACAACACTAATATACACCATCTTCCACTTGTCTATACATACTCATTAAGAGTCTAACATTTACCGGTTCCTCACAAATCTACATACTTTCAAGTGCATGAGGGTGTATGTAACACCCCAACTCAATCCAAATGTGGTCTCGCAACTTAACAGCTTATACATATACATGTCACAGCGGAATTCATTACACTCCAGGACCTTGCCACGGTCTGACTACAGAATATACCGAACATTAGTACAACAACCTTAACCAATTACATTTCCTTCTTATAATCCCCTCATATCCTATACATCTTACTAACTCAATTGCCAGAGGGATGAAAGTCCTCTCTTACTCGGGAATACCCGATCTGGCTGTTATTACATACCTCTAAAGGTACGGAGAACCTGTCATACGGTAGATCCCGAAAACTGGGAATCCTGGAGACGGTTCCCATTATGTAATAGCGAAGAATGAAGAATTTTGTGTATAAGGGAATAGAATTTCCGGCAACCTGGGTCGACATGCTGAGCAGTCGAGTACAACCAGCTTGCAACGCACCGACCGTGCAACAAGCAGGAAGTGGATTAATGAAACCCGAGACGAGTGTCTACGGGACCACAGTTGTTAAATGATACACCGACAGTATACCAACCGACAAAGGAACTACAACGTAGTGCCCAAACAAGAGACAAGCCTCAGTGACCACGACAAATGCGTGGAACGGGCTACGAAGAGGATACAGTACTAAGTAAGAAAAGGGGGTCTCCTAGAATGGGAAACACCCTAGCTAATGATTATCATGTGAAGATAGTAGAAGTTGAAGTTACCCAGAGGGTTATTGTCAAGACTGTAAGGTCAAGTAAGGGCCAACAAGGCCACTGATAATAGTGCGGGTAAGAACAATACCGCAACCGGTGTGTGTGATTAACCGATAGCCAGTTAGCATGGCGCACTTGCCATGGCAAGTGCTGCTATAACAGGGCTGTTCGGGGAAGTTTTAACAAATACAAAGTACTTAGTAAAGTACCACGAAGTTAAGTGTGATCATTATAACCATGGAAGGGCTTAACAGCCTGACCTTTGTAATTGGAAGTACACCAGTCAGCAAGAAGCTAGATTTGGTTAAGGCAAGAAGGCATTGTAAAACCATGAGAATTTTTCTTTCAACCTAGATTTATTCAAACTCTTTTCTTTTCAAAACCAAATTTTCTTTCAAACCAATACTTCTTTCTAACCTTCTTCTAAACCAAACCAGTAAAACCAAGGGCAGTTGATAAAGATACAACAGTGGATAAACTTTCCCTCGATTAAGTTCGGGAAGCACAGGGTGCATATTGTCACAGGACAATATAAGGGGAGCTGACAACAGAATACTTCACCTAGGCGTGTGACGGACAATACGAGTGTACCAACTGTAATGTGGGACGACCGCACTCCGATAGGAACTTGTGGGCCTGACAGACCTATTTATGGGTTAGTTGGGCAAGTAGCAATGTATCAGTAGGGTACCCCACATATGTATACAAGTAGAGTCCGGAACACGGGAAGTAGTCGACTCCATACTACGGTCAGCAGTATAAGTCAAACAGGAGCTAAGGATTACCATGAATGGTTGAAGAAAAGGAACCTAGTTAAGTTAACGAGACCAAAGGAATTAGTGAATTCATTTCAAGGAAATGTTTAAGAGTCAGGAGGTGCGAAGTGCACTAACTGTAATGTAAAGACATCGTATACGTCTTAAGGATCCTCAGGGATAAACATATTAGCTGGAACGGTGACTCAGCCTGTCCATGGCTAAGCAGATGCCTAATGTGGACACATTAATGTGCAATGAACGGGATGAAACTCCCAGAATGAGTACCTACCCTACCAGGAAATGTTGATCTTCACAGAAGGAGATAATAAGCCAGTTAAGAACGCAAACGGCGTGGCTAACGGAATATACCAATAAGTGTGAACCAGATGTAAAGGCATAACTTAACAACACCCAGGAGCAATCCTTGAAGGGTGTTCGCATCAACAATTGTTGAACGAAATGCATGACAGAAGCACAAGGGTTGAAACTAACACCCAGTTTAGACATAAGTTGTCAGGAGACGGACTGACAAACCTAAGGGGCATCCCATGAAAGGAAACGGAATGCAACGACCTTGTCATGGAGCTCAATATAATATCCAAACCATGTAATGTTGTACAGAGAAGTACATGTGTGTGGACAGCCTACAATGAGCGCAGCTCAAGGCAGTAAGGCTTATAAGCCACAAATAAAATGTGTTATGTAAAATAGATTGATTTCAAAAGTTTACGTTATATAAGTGAATAGAGTGGAGAACGAACCACTGCATTAAGAGTGGGGATACCTCTCAATATTGTGAGACCGCAGGAGCGGTAGTTATGTGTATCAAGCCCAAGAAATATGTTAAGGATTGACCATGTTGATATTGCGAGAGAACAGTTAGTTTAGTAGCTTGTGAAGCACCCGGTTGAATAACAGCGGCTTGTAACTCGAGTGAGCCACGCTCCAGGAGCATACAGTAGTCATCCAAATGGATGGCGAACCATAATACGAGTGATGTAAGTATATGTGTGGAAGTTAATATGACAGTAAATACCATATAAGTTATTGTTATACAATAAGTAAGAGCACGGTGCACAACAAGCGACCGTTGTATAAGTGTTGTTGAATAATAATGTGGCAGATAAGACCAGTTATGAGTTAAACTCAGTGGAGATGCAAGGTAAGCGATGTTAAACAGACTGGGCAATAAGCCAGTGGTAGGTACTGTGATAGGAACTCAGTGTGAATTCCATGGCGAGTCGCATAAGGGATTTACTGTCAAGAGTTTACGCCTCTGCACTCTGTATGACTGAGTGTTTTGGTATTGCACTTGCGCAGTAATGATCGAGTGGGATAGCTAGGAATTGGAAACATGTTAATTGTGGAGGAATAATGTTATAAAGGCCGATGCATAGGAAATGCAAGGCCGCACCAATAAAAGAGTACTTGTACAAAACCAAATGTGGAGACATGATTAACAGTAAGTGACTACAGTAGCACTAACTGCCAAATATCGGTATAGAATATACCCCAAATGTTGTAAATAGCTGAGAGATCACTACACACAAGGTAGTAGCTCAATCTCAACCGACAGTAAGTCGGAAGGGAACAAGTCAATCATTGTGAAATACATAGATGTATACACAGTAAATTGTTATGGAAGTGGATAGAAAGTTTATAACTCACCGAATTCGCTCACGGTAAGAGATACCACGCGTCGGTTGAGAAACCATTATTACCAAGATAAAGGTGATATATGGGAGATGTACAATACAGTGAGAATAACAAATGGGGCAATTAAGCCCTACAGTTATTAGAGTTTCGCAGTAGAAACTAGTGAGCCAGTGATTCGAGTGTTGAATGTGCATGGTGAACATGAGTGAATGGCTAATTATTAACGCCTAGAAGCCTAACAGGCCAAAATCGAAACCAACTAAGAGTTTAAACAAACTCCAATGAGAATTCTTGGTTTAGGAACTAAACCGCCAATATGGTTAAGATCCTCTAATCAGAATCCATTGTGTAATAGACCGCGTGGAAGTTAAAACACTTCACGTCGGCAGAACATTTTAAGTGATTGATTACGTGGGTGTAATCCCTTTTAAGGGGGAGAGCGCAAAACCACTTAGTGTGTATTACCGTACAAGTGTACGTAGTGTACGTGACTTATGTTGTGCATAGCACAAAATAATTTGTTTTGATGATTGGTGTGTGTGTTACGTAAACATACGCATTCATGGTTTAATTGTGGTAATTGCGCACAGAAGATGCGAATACCATTGTGATAAGTGTGTCTATTTGTTAACAGTTGTGTGTGGGGAGTAGAGAAACTCCCGGGGAACAAAAAAAAAACCCCGACAGTGTATAAATGTGAAACTGTGTGTGGTATTTTGATAAAATATATGTGTATATATACTATAGTGATTCACAAAAGGATATGAAACCGACATAGAACCTAGAGAGAATAAGATTCCCTAGGTAATAGGAATAAAGTGAATGGAGGAAACTGATAGACGGAGTTCTGTCCCTCGGAGATGTTATGATCATGACTAGAATGATTAAAAAGATAGAAAATTGGAAGTGAGTGATTTGTTTGATGCTTGAAAATGAAGTGGGAGGTGGAACTTGATTTGCATGTGATCAAGGGAAGCCGAACACAAATTGGAGTGGAAGGATAGTTCAACACTGATGCTGATCACATCAGGGTTGGATGATTCTTGAAGCTCCCTATAAGTGGTCACAAATAACCACGCTAAGAAAAGAAGCAAAGAGCATAAGTTGGACTTGGAGTTGTGTGTGTTTTCAAAAAGGATTTTGAATTGGTATTCATAAAACGTCGATAGATGTTTTACATAATTTAAGTTCTCTTACTTAACCTCACAAGGAAAAATTTTAAATTAAGTGATTGTTTTGATCTCCCAAGGGAACGGGGACCAGAAGGTGTCCATCGCGACCGGGTTCTGCGGGATCACAGTGTATATCAATATTTTGATTGCTATACATGCTATGACATGTTGTGTGGTATGTGTAATAAATATTATTTTGACTTGGATTTCCTAAAGTGTATGCTATCGAGACCTATGAGTCTAAATGTGTTGTGTTACATAGACCTATGTGTCTAAAGGCTGTTATGTTATCAAGACCTATGTGTCTAAATGTTGTTATGTTACCCAAGACCAGAGAGTCTAAGGGTTGTTAGTGTGTGTAAATGTTGTTAAGATACCCGGACCATTGAGTCCGAGGTTATCAAGTGAATATGTTATGTTATGTATGGATGTGAATGTGTTACCCGGACCATTAAGTCCGAGGTTGTGATGTAAAGTGTGTTTGGTTATGGAAGTTTTATTTCTATAAGTAATCCCCGTATTCTAATCCAAGATGTGTGGGAAGTGTAAACTTCGAGGACGAAGTTCTTTTAAGGGGGGTAGATTGAAATACCCCAAACCTTGATATGTGGTTTAAATATTAAACTATGGTATATAAAAGCAAAAAAAATGCCTTAGAGACATCAGTGAACAATTTAAACTATAGTAAATGCAATAAAGCATTAAGATACAGTTTGAGCAAAAACATGCTCTAAGCTATGAGTGAACTTGGTTAGGACCCAAAGAGCCTACCAAGACTTAATAATATCAATTATGATTTAATAAGGCTAATTAAGTCCTTAGGAAACCTTGGTAGACAATTAAACCAAACAAAACACAAATAAATGCCTTAAAGTCAATATGGGCAAAATTGTGCTCTAAGCTTGGGATAAATTTGTATAAGACCTAATGGTCATGCCTATACCTTATAAGTATGTTAATGAACATATTAAATCAATTACCAAAGAAAACCAAGCTTGAAAACAAGTTAAAACACAAAAAGTGCTTTAAGGAGTCTTAAAGCACGTTTTTGAAAAATTGTCTTGTAAATGAGTTTTGAATGGCTAAATGTCCATCATTACTCTTTAATTAACATGTGTACTATATATATCACATTTGGAAGTCTATATTAATGGGAAATCAAAAATTTCACATCTATGTGCCTTGTTTTAGTGAATAGTAACTTTAATAAGCTAGTTTGTAACATATGTTGTTATAAGTAACTAAATTGGTCAACAAAGACTATTATACCCCTTATGTAATAAAAGGGGGCCTTTTCTTATATGGGATGACTCATCCCCTTGTTAGTTTAATAAGGAAAGTAAAGCTTATAAAGTAAAGTACTATTTTGCTTTATACATAAATATCTTAACAAAGTGAACTCTCTCACCTCATTCTCTTCTTTCCTTTCATTTCACACGATTTCTTCTCTTCTCTCTTCTCCCAAGCTCCATTCTCGGTTTGCTACAGCCCCATCTCATTCTTCATCTTCATTCACTTGTAACTTATGATTCCATGCTCCAAATTCAATTTCAAGACCACCATTCTTCTAGTTGGAGCAAGCTCTACACTTCTATCTTTTCAAGTCTTCAAAAGCCTCATTTCGGTGCCATGGAGTTCCACCATTGATGGAGCTTGACCTCATCTTTTCACACCTTGTTGTTCTCCTTTGCTTCAAGGTAAGGAAACTCAAAGAAAAATGATGTTTCCTCCATGTTTTGTGTTGTCCGAAAATTCACCTCACAATGGTGTTTTTACCTTGCTTGTTTTAGCTCCATTTGAATCTTCCAAGGGCTAGGAGGAGTCCTCTCTTGATACTCATTCAAGCTCTCTTTCCAATTCCAAGGTAAAACAATTACCTTAATGTGTTAAGACAATGTATATAACCTAGGGTTTGTAAATGAGCTTAAGCTTGAAGCTTGAATGCTCATTGGTGTTACTTGTATATTGATTAGAACATTGACAAGTAACCAAGTCCTCTTGCCGATTTCCAAAAAAGGAAGAACAAGAGTGTTCAAGTAAAAAAAAATCTTGAAGAAAAGAGGTAAATGTGCTAACTAATGTATTTATGCCTTAGGAAAATGAGCTTGATTTGCTTAATAAAATACCTAAGGAGCCAATGGTAAATGAGCTAGGGAAATGCTCTCAAGGAGTTTATTAAAGGGCATATGTGTTGTTGTATGTAATTGCAGGTTAAAGGCAATATATATGTGGGAGATTCAGTGTTTAAGTTTAATGTTATTTAAGGGCCTAAGAGCCATGTTATTTAAGGGCCTAAGTGCCAAGCAATTTAAGTTTATGCACTATATTGTGATGTAGTGTAAAATTTGGTGAATGTTGTGTGTGAAAATACTCTTGATGGATTTAGGTGTTCTTGAATGTTTAATGGTGAAAACCATGAGTTTTGGAATGATGATGTGCTAAGAGAACCCGTGGCAAAATTTGTATAATGTATAAGGAGTTTTAAGTGCTTAAATGAACTTTGGTGAACTAGGATATGTTAGGAAAGGATAAATGTTTTACTAAGAAAGAAAACATGTTTTAAGGTGTTCTAAAGTGCTACAAGGACTTTGGTATTGTCTTGGAAGTTCTAGGAATTCAATGAGTGTTTTGGGATGTAATAAGTCTTGGATAGTTTGTTTTAAGTTTAGTAATGTTGATGAATAAGGAGGGAATGATGTTTAGGTAAGGATTTTGGGTAAGGAATTTTAAGAAGTTGTGAAAAGGAGATTTAGTTAGTAAGAAAAGAAGTTTGAGAGATGATGTTAAGGTGTAGAGGAAACACCTCGGTATAGTGGTCATTATTGATGAAATACCACTTAGAAATCTTAAGGAGAAAACATTCCAAGTGCTAAGAATTTTGTATGAAATTTTTGAATGATAAGATGGTTTTGGTGTGTGATTTAAAGAGTTTAGTACATGGCTAAAGGTGTGTTTGATGTGCCAAATGATGTTAGGACACATTAGGAGGCTTAAGGAAAAGTTTGGAGAAAATTTGACAAGTTTTGGACAACTTCTGGTTGTCCGACCCAGTGGTCCGACCCAGGGTGGGTCGGAGCTCTGTTAATGCAACCGTTGGAGTTTCTGGAATGGTCCGACCCAGTTGTGGGTCGACAGTGGGTCGGACATGTGTATTTAAAAGACGGGAAGAGTCCCTGGAACGGTCCGACCCAGTTGTGGGTCGGACGGTGGGTCGGACGGCCCAAAGTTATGTAAAAAAAAAACAAAACAATGTTTAAGGTTATAAGATGATGTGGATTATTAAGTAATGATGTTATAAGATTGTTAAGGACATATTAAGTGAGTTATAATGACAATTTAGTGGAGGAAAAGATGTATTAAAATGTAAAAGTAAAACAAGTTAAAAAGTGAAGTTATGTAACTAAGTTAACGGGGAAAAGTTATAAGCACTAGACTTTAAACAATCATGGTACCCCGATGTTAATAAAAATACATGTAATGTTATCAGTAGTTCGAGGATTGCTCGAGGAACATAAATGGACACGATAAAGTGGACTCCGAAGACAGGTATGGTTTTCTTGCAACCTGTGTCCTACCGGATTACACCGGCTTGTATGCCAATGTGTTTTTTTTTTTGTATGTTTGCCACGTTGTAAGATAAAACATGTAATGATTTTACAGTAATTCATATATGTGACGTGTCTATTTCCGATACCATTTAACATTGGAAGTGTTAACCTTAGTTAACTGAGTCTAGGATCACATGAGAGTTTGGTATTCGGAGTAAACGACCCGTACCATGGGACGTTCTAACCACGGCTATGCGTATGTTAATTGTGTGATATGTGTATGTGAATGTAGGGATCTCCCTTGTGTGTTTAACCCAGTTGTAATACTGTATGGTGTGTAGTTATGATAGACTCCATAGTGGGGTTCTAACTAATATCTAAAAGTAAGTATGTACTAACAGTGGTGAGGAATCCGGTTTGGCCGGTCGCGCGTTGTTTGGGAGTGGGTATCCTTCTTAGCCTTACCCTTCTCTCTGTTATGGTTGTTTCCCTCACGGGTTATGATCTCCCATTAGCTTACTCCAAAGCTTAGCTATTCTGACTTATGATCGGTTTAGGGGGAACATGTGTTTGTGTGGTGTGTTCGGGCCACCAAACCCGAACCATCTTAACTTTAGTTACTCGTCCGACTATTAGGACGGTAATGAGTGTTGTTGTTGTATAAAGAGCTTACCATGAGGGAGACACCATTCTCTAGGCTCACCAGTGAATTAACAATGTTTGGGTCGGTTCCTAAGAGGACCGTTCCCGTTATGTTATGTGATGTTGTTGTAATGCAATTTCTATTGCGATGTTATCATGTGCACGTCGAAACGTGAAAAGTGTTGTTATGTTTTGTTATGTGAGGAATGTTATATGTTGTAAGATATGGAGTGTGTGGATTATGGAAATGAATCCCAGTTTGTGATAAGAGGCGTTTAAGGATAACCCGATTTATGGGTAAGTGTCGTCTATTAAGGAAGTAGCTCCATTAGAGGAGGAACACTCTAGGGATAATGAATACCATGAGTGACTTATCAAGTAAGGGGTGTATTATCCATTTGTTGAGCCCATTGAGGCGAAATGTTATGTGTTGTTGTTTACAGTTGCATGCATGATTTAAATATAATCAATCGCATGCTAAGACGACAATTAGTTGTGCGTGGCCCGGTAGCATGTGGTCTGCGGGATTACCATACCAGCAAAGGTGCTGAGCCCCTTGGGGGCCACCCCTTTCCCTTCTTTCATATTTCAGGTACAAGAGCTGGAAGCCGTTCGAGAGTAGGACGGGGTAGTCGTTGTACATGGGAAATCATTTAAGTTGTATATATACAGTAGGTGTAGTAAGACCGAAACTGTTATCAGCATCAATTTGTAAATACTCGTACAGTTGGAAGGCTTATATATGTTGGTTGTTGTTAATGAAAAGGTATAGTAATGTACAGTTGCTCGGGAATCTAGTCCATCAGACCGGTACAATGTAAATGTAATAGCCTTGTTAGCCACGTGGGTGGTTAACGGCGTGTAACACCAACGAGTTAAGTTATGTGAAGTAGTGTACTTTCCGCTGCAGAATGTTGTTATGTGTATGTTGTTGGATGGGGTGTTACAGTCTCGGTCATTTAATATTGATGTGCCTCTACGGCTATGGTGTGCAAGTCTTAAGTATTGCATCAACCCCGCAAGGTCACGTATCCTCACAACGTTTCCCCGTATTCCCATAACCTATGCTCACTGTATAAATCCTACTATCTCTTGTCATCAAAGCGGTACTCCGCTCTGATACCACTTTTGTAACACCCCTACTCTATTCGGCTCCTAATCAACTTAATTAACAGTGTAATCGCAGCGGTAATCTCAACAATTGTACTACTGGTGTCACCGTTCTTACTCGCCCATACGGGTAATAACGTGCCTACTGATGTAATCTTAAATACGAAACATTTTCCCACAGTGACAACAAGAGATAGATCTAAACTTCCCAAACCAAGATAAAAACATTCACAGTGAGCTTTCTAAGTATCCAAAACCTATACACGTTTCTAGGTTCGTATCAAAATGCAACAGTGCATGTTCAAATAACTGTAATCAAACTACCCAGCGCGTCACTCTCTTTGCCGACACCGGAAGCTGCATACCTGCAAAAATGGTTGTTTGTGGTATGGAATCAGCCCCTGCTGAGTATGTTATTACCTGACTGTCACGCACCCTCGGACCACTCAGTTATTTGGTCGAGAGCATGCAATTCCTTTCCATACAAATAGTTTAATATTAAAACTGTAAACAACAATGTATATTGCAGTAAACTCAAATAACAAACAAGCCCCCGCTTCACACATCGCATCGTAATAACCACTGAAAGCGTTACAACGCTTCATGAGTACAGAGACTCCATTCCAACAACACTTAATAGTTCATAATTGAGTTCAGCGACTCACCCGACCAAACAATCCACCATAATCCACTCATGAGTACGACGACTCGACACAACCAGTTCACAACACACAATATGAGCACAATGGCTCGTTCAACCAAATCCACCAACATACCATACATAACCACAAAGCACAACCAAAGAACAACAAGGCGAAACAACGAGAATTATAAACGAGTATGAACTCTCGTCTTTGGCATGCACGCCCAAATAATGTTCGCCTAATGTACGAGTTAATATAATCGTTCGTAATTGTTCAGTCATGTCTAATGACAACGTCTCATTAGAATGACGTGTCTCTAAGTTACCCATCTCAAATGGCGGGTCACACACGGCAGTAGCCACTCCAGCGGTAGAGTCTCCGACCGACGAACCATCTGTAGTCCGTTGGAAATTTATCCAGATACTTACGGTTACCACGGTACCCTAGTATCGTTAATGGATCACAGTTCACAGAAAGAGCCACGTCCTCTTGATAAACTGACCTATACCATCGCATTTGTTTTATTATTTTTCCTAACACAGCAGACTAAGGTCGTTAGTCCAATCCTGAGTATGTCGACTCGGGATCCAGTGTTAGATACGAGAGCGGCGTTAAAGAGGCCAATGCTCCGTATATAAGTCTCAGATAATATATATCTTATTGTCTTAATGCTACAACGTTTTTTCTTACGTTCCTTATATTACACATATAAGATAGCATCATTGCCGCTAGTTCATTTTATAATGTGTTCATATATACGAACTGTACTGTTATCGGGCAACAATAATAATAATAAGCAGCATTAATATACAACTCAAGCATATTAATTCACACAAGCAGACATTCAATCTTAACACAGATTTTCACACAATGTCTGAACTGAGGAAATCCTCAGAGACAATCAAGCCACATAAATAACATACCGTTCACCCGGATTGTATTACGGTGGAGTATGAATCAGCAAGATCCTATGCTCCGTGTGTCGTCTCTAGCAGTCTAAACAACACATAATGCTACTGATTAGCATCACGTATAACAGTACCACTCTACGGTACCCCATACCGTCACTAATACCTCCCGGTTAATCCCCCGTTATAAACTAACAATGTTTGTCGGGTTTTCGGCTTAACTCGAGATTGGTAAACGTTTTATTACATGCGTAGTCTTGCCTTGTATATTAATATACTTATTGTTGAACTTTGTTATCGCATGTAACTTAATGTATATTTGTACATCGTATAGTTTGTTTCTTTATTGCATGTATGATCCTTTGTCATGCACTATACATCTCACCTTAGTGTTTATTTTTCCAAGGTTTGTCTCTCTTTTTTTTAATGTGGTATAATTCATATGCAAACAATACTTTTGAATCACATAAATCCTTATTATCCCATGTAAACTTCTTAACATTAGGATTCCATATCCAATGTTTATAATTCCTTCCTCTTCATCTATTATCATTTTAATTATGATAATTTATAGTTATTGAACCATGTCACCATAACATATATTTATTTATATACATGTATTATGGAACTATTCATTACATGGTAAGTCTTATAATATATATTCATTCTTTTTAATGAATACTTCTTATATTATAAATGTTATAACTCTTATAACATTAAAAACCATATTGTAAATTTCATTCAAAAATATTATATTTCCGAACAGCACCTATCTTTCTCAAGTATTACAAAATCCACCACACATTTTACATAATGTTATATTATAGTTATATAACATGTATTTTGACATTTATGTCATTAAAACAATTATAACCTATAGTTATATATTGTTATAAAATACCATACAGCACTAAAAACTCTCGGTATTAATTAATTCCCACCAAACTTCCATAATTTACAAATCAACCCCAAATTATATTTCCTTGTTACACTTATTATATACCTTATATTATAATCCTTATTCCTTAACATAATTATAACCCATGGTTATATTTTCTCAAAATAACCGAACAGACCCCATGGTCTATTTAAATTTAATTTCCACCACTTAACTTCTTATAATCACCAAATAACCCCATTTAATAACATATAGTTTCTAATATCACCACACTATATATTTACATATATCTTCATAAAACTTCATATATAATTCCAAAAATTACCAACTATACCAAAAGGTTATAATATCATTATTAACCTTATACTTTCTCTAAATCTCGGTTTCACCACATATGTTACCCATTTGTAACAATTTTATGAAATATCTTATATTATACTCATATAATTCATATAAACTCCAAATTTAACCAAATCAACTTCTAAAAATTCCTAATAACCCAAGGTTTGTACTAAACTCCATTTATACCCCAAGTTTTCGGAAATCACAATATCACCCCAAGACTTATAAATCTTTTACAATTTAATAACTATCTTATTATAAGGTAGTATTTTAATTCCTTAAATTCTCCAAACTTGGTCAAAGTCTCCTTATAGTCAACTTTGACTTCTAATACCAAACTTGGACCCAACCTTTCGTAATTACAAAATAATAACCTATAGTTTTTCTATTTTTACTATTTTGACACAAAACTTTATAAAATGTTATAATTTTTATTAAATTCATTTAAGAACCCTAAATTCCTCTAAATTAAGCTCAAGGCTTTATATTTTCCAGTAATTATGGTTTGGCCCCAAAATTAATTATATAAGCATAAATCTAACTAAATAAGCTTATAAACTTAAATTAAAATGGCCTAATGACATGGCCTTATTACAACCTTGAACTTGCAAATAATTACACTTTAAATGTCTCAAAATATAGTATATACTCACGGTCTCACTTGGATTTAATTATTTTTTCCATATAATGTCATAATTTGACCATTATGTTAATTAAATCTCTTAAATGACTAGCTTAATTTATCTTAGTCATTTTTTTTCCATTTTTAGGTTAATATAACCCATATTATTAAGTTCACTCTCGGCATATTTAATATATACACTAAGAATTCATAAAATCATAAGTTTTAAGTGTTTATACCTTGGTTTCTCCTTGTATGTACTCGGTCACTTGAAGGAAAATTCACCACATCATCATTTAGACATGTTTCATACACCAAAATAAGATATGTTATACTCCAAGCTTGAGCTTAACCATAAGGAACAATTAATGTAAGATTTAAGGCAAAAATCACCTTAAAAATGCAAGGGAACTTCAAGATGGATTTGGCCTGAATTTAACACACCACAAGGTGTTAGATCCACCATATAGACATAGGAAGTAGCTAGACAACAACAAGCTGCCTTGGTATTAGTTTTTACCTTGGAAAAATGCCTTAAAGAAGGGTATTTCCTTTGGATCTCGGCCACCCTTGCTCCAAATGGCACACCAATTGATTGAACATGTAAATATGAAGATTATGAGTGTGTAAACTCATAAAAATCAGAGAAGAAATCGATGAAGATAGAGATCCTTAAGGTAATGTTTTTTACCTTAAAATGTAGATTTGAACAACCTTGGTCCCTATACTTGGTTCAGCCGATTTAGCTCTTGTTCTAACCTTAGAAACACTGAGAATAAGCCATAGGAATTGATTAGCCACGAGATCTAGTGTTGTGGTGAAGAGATGAAGAAAAAGAGTCAAAACAAGCCTTAAACCATTACTTAGAAGCTTAGAAGATGGATTTACCTTCCTAACTCAATAGCTTCGGTTGGGAGAGCTTGGAGAGCTTGGAGGAGCTGCTTCATCGCTGGGATGAAGCTAGGAGAGAGAGATGATTGGAATGGGTATTATTTGATTGAAAAAGTAATTGATTAGTTTATGTTTGTTAATGTAAGATGACTCACCAAGGAGATAAGAAGGGACAAGAATCGGCTGATGGAGAGGCAAGTGAGGCTCACACGTTTTCCAGCTGGAGGAGTCAAATAATGGAGCCAAAAGAAGTGTATAGTTTTATTCAAAAGCTAAAAGGTAACCCTTAATTTAGGTATTATGTTGGAGTCTTGTCTTTAGTATAAACAAGTGGCTAATTCAAGCCTCTCATGTTGTAGCTGCCGATCTCATATGGTCCAAGGGGTCAACTTTGACCTCTTGACCAATCTTAGTCAATGTTGACTCAAGCGGGCCCCACTTTAGGGTTTTATTAATATTTTAATATTAAATTTGTAAAAATCTGTAAAATTTGGAATTAAATTCCTAATATGATTTAATGTGATATAATATCATATTTAAAGGTAATTATAACCTTTAAGCCCATTAAAAACAAATTTAAAGGCAATTTCACAAAAACGTGCTTTAAGGTGTTTTAGTGCACCTTTTTGTGTCACAGGGTGTTCCTGAGCTTAGTTTTCTTTGAGGACAGTTTTGTTGTGTTCCTTGTCTCATTTTAATACTTAGGAATCCACTTTGGATCCTATTTGGGGTCATACATTCTTTATGGTGCTTTAAAGCACATTTTTGACTTTACCGATCTTAAGGCATGTTTTGCCTTGTTGAGATCTTTTAGATTGTTCCCCAATAATATTTAGATGTTTATTAACCATCTAAGATCATTAATAGATCATTTACTTATGTTTTAAAGGTTAGGGGTATTTCACCCGTCCTTAGACTCTTTCTCGGGCTTCTTCCTCTTCTTCTAGCCCAGAGTCTGTAACACCCCTACCGCTGATTCCGTCATTACCGTCTAATCACCTCGTACTTCCATACTTACACAGCGGATAGTCCATACTCATTGTCGGGTGATACAATGCCGTTAGCCACCCACGTGACTAACAAGGCCTACTTCCACTTCAACATTGGTCTGATGGACCGGAAAACCCGTGTACTAAAACAATTACAATCCATACTTCAATTACAACCGAGTACAATAATTCTCCATTCAATACATTACTCAATGCTTACCATACAATATACCGAGTTCTTATAAGTACAACACTAATATACACCATCTTCCACTTGTCTATACATACTCATTAAGAGTCTAACATTTACCGGTTCCTCACAAATCTACATACTTTCAAGTGCATGAGGGTGTATGTAACACCCCAACTCAATCCAAATGTGGTCTCGCAACTTAACAGCTTATACATATACATGTCACAGCGGAATTCATTACACTCCAGGACCTTGCCACGGTCTGACTACAGAATATACCGAACATTAGTACAACAACCTTAACCAATTACATTTCCTTCTTATAATCCCCTCATATCCTATACATCTTACTAACTCAATTGCCAGAGGGATGAAAGTCCTCTCTTACTCGGGAATACCCGATCTGGCTGTTATTACATACCTCTAAAGGTACGGAGAACCTGTCATACGGTAGATCCCGAAAACTGGGAATCCTGGAGACGGTTCCCATTATGTAATAGCGAAGAATGAAGAATTTTGTGTATAAGGGAATAGAATTTCCGGCAACCTGGGTCGACATGCTGAGCAGTCGAGTACAACCAGCTTGCAACGCACCGACCCCGTGCAACAAGCAGGAAGTGGATTAATGAAACCCGAGACGAGTGTCTACGGGACCACAGTTGTTAAATGATACACCGACAGTATACCAACCGACAAAGGAACTACAACGTAGTGCCCAAACAAGAGACAAGCCTCAGTGACCACGACAAATGCGTGGAACGGGCTACGAAGAGGATACAGTACTAAGTAAGAAAAGGGGGTCTCCTAGAATGGGAAACACCCTAGCTAATGATTATCATGTGAAGATAGTAGAAGTTGAAGTTACCCAGAGGGTTATTGTCAAGACTGTAAGGTCAAGTAAGGGCCAACAAGGCCACTGATAATAGTGCGGGTAAGAACAATACCGCAACCGTGTGTGTGATTAACCGATAGCCAGTTAGCATGGCGCACTTGCCATGGCAAGTGCTGCTATAACAGGGCTGTTCGGGGAAGTTTTAACAAATACAAAGTACTTAGTAAAGTACCACGAAAGTTAAGTGTGATCATTATAACCATGGAAGGGCTTAACAGCCTGACCTTTGTAATTGGAAGTACACCAGTCAGCAAGAAGCTAGATTTGGTTAAGGCAAGAAGGCATTGTAAAACCATGAGAATTTTTCTTTCAACCTAGATTTATTCAAACTCTTTTCTTTTCAAAACCAAATTTTCTTTCAAACCAATACTTCTTTCTAACCTTCTTCTAAACCAAACCAGTAAAACCAAGGGCAGTTGATAAAGATACAACAGTGGATAAACTTTCCCTCGATTAAGTTCGGGAAGCACAGGGTGCATATTGTCACAGGACAATATAAGGGGAGCTGACAACAGAATACTTCACCTAGGCGTGTGACAGGACAATACGAGTGTACCAACTGTAATGTGGGACGACCGCACTCCGATAGGAACTTGTGGGCCTGACAGACCTTTATGGGTTAGTTGGGCAAGTAGCAATGTATCAGTAGGGTACCCCACATATGTATACAAGTAGAGTCCGGAACACGGGAAGTAGTCGACTCCATACTACGGTCAGCAGTATAAGTCAAACAGGAGCTAAGGATTACCATGAATGGTTGAAGAAAAGGAACCTAGTTAAGTTAACGAGACCAAAGGAATTAGTGAATTCATTTCAAGGAAATGTTTAAGAGTCAGGAGGTGCGAAGTGCACTAACTGTAATGTAAAGACATCGTATACGTCTTAAGGATCCTCAGGGATAAACATATTAGCTGGAACGGTGACTCAGCCTGTCCATGGCTAAGCAGATGCCTAATGTGGACACATTAATGTGCAATGAACGGGATGAAACTCCCAGAATGAGTACCTACCCTACCAGGAAATGTTGATCTTCACAGAAGGAGATAATAAGCCAGTTAAGAACGCAAACGGCGTGGCTAACGGAATATACCAATAAGTGTGAACCAGATGTAAAGGCATAACTTAACAACACCCAGGAGCAATCCTTGAAGGGTGTTCGCATCAACAATTGTTGAACGAAATGCATGACAGAAGCACAAGGGTTGAAACTAACACCCAGTTTAGACATAAGTTGTCAGGAGACGGACTGACAAACCTAAGGGGCATCCCATGAAAGGAAACGGAATGCAACGACCTTGTCATGGAGCTCAATATAATATCCAAACCATGTAATGTTGTACAGAGAAGTACATGTGTGTGGACAGCCTACAATGAGCGCAGCTCAAGGCAGTAAGGCTTATAAGCCACAAAAAATGTGTTATGTAAAATAGATTGATTTCAAAAGTTTACGTTATATAAGTGAATAGAGTGGAGAACGAACCACTGCATTAAGAGTGGGGATACCTCTCAATATTGTGAGACCGCAGGAGCGGTAGTTATGTGTATCAAGCCCAAGAAATATGTTAAGGATTGACCATGTTGATATTGCGAGAGAACAGTTAGTTTAGTAGCTTGTGAAGCACCCGGTTGAATAACAGCGGCTTGTAACTCGAGTGAGCCACGCTCCAGGAGCATACAGTAGTCATCCAAATGGATGGCGAACCATAATACGAGTGATGTAAGTATATGTGTGGAAGTTAATATGACAGTAAATACCATATAAGTTATTGTTATACAATAAGTAAGAGCACGGTGCACAACAAGCGACCGTTGTATAAGTGTTGTTGAATAATAATGTGGCAGATAAGACCAGTTATGAGTTAAACTCAGTGGAGATGCAAGGTAAGCGATGTTAAAAAGACTGGGCAATAAGCCAGTGGTAGGTACTATGTGATGAGGAACTCAGTGTGAATTCCATGGCGAGTCGCATAAGGGATTTACTGTCAAGAGTTTACGCCTCTGCACTCTGTATGACTGAGTGTTTTGGTATTGCACTTGCGCAGTAATGATCGAGTGGGATAGCTAGGAATTGGAAACATGTTAATGTGGAGGAATAATGTTATAAAGGCCGATGCATAGGAAATGCAAGGCCGCACCAATAAAAGAGTACTTGTACAAAACCAAATGTGGAGACATGATTAACAGTAAGTGACTACAGTAGCACTAACTGCCAAATATCGGTATAGAATATACCCCAAATGTTGTAAATAGCTGAGATCACTACACACAAGGTAGTAGCTCAATCTCAACCGACAGTAAGTCGGAAGGGAACAAGTCAATCATTGTGAAATACATAGATGTATACACAGTAAATTGTTATGGAAGTGGATAGAAAGTTTATAACTCACCGAATTCGCTCACGGTAAGAGATACCACGCGTCGGTTGAGAAACCATTATTACCAAGATAAAGGTGATATATGGGAGATGTACAATACAGTGAGAATAACAAATGGGGCAATTAAGCCCTACAGTTATTAGAGTTTCGCAGTAGAAACTAGTGAGCCAGTGATTCGAGTGTTGAATGTGCATGGTGAACATGAGTGAATGGCTAATTATTAACGCCTAGAAGCCTAACAGGCCAAAATCGAAACCAACTAAGAGTTTAAACAAACTCCAATGAGAATTCTTGGTTTAGGAACTAAACCGCCAATATGGTTAAGATCCTCTAATCAGAATCCATTGTGTAATAGACCGCGTGGAAGTTAAAACACTTCACGTCGGCAGAACATTTTAAGTGATTGATTACGTGGGCGTAATCCCTTTTAAGGGGGGTAGAGCGCAAAACCACTTAGTGTGTATTACCGTACAAGTGTACGTAGTGTACGTGACTTATGTTGTGCATAGCACAAAATAATTTGTTTTGATGATTGGTGTGTGTGTTACGTAAACATACGCATTCATGGTTTAATTGTGGTAATTGCGCACAGAAGATGCGAATACCATTGTGATAAGTGTGTCTATTTGTTAACAGTTGTGTGTGGGGAGTAGAGAAACTCCCGGGGAACAAAAAAAAAACCCCGACAGTGTATAAATGTGAAACTGTGTGTGGTATTTTGATAAAATATATGTGTATATATACTATATAGTGATTCACAAAAGGATATGAAACCGACATAGAACCTAGAGAGAATAAGATTCCCTAGGTAACAGGAATAAAGTGAATGGAGGAAACTGATAGACGGAGTTCTATCCCTCGGAGATGTTATGATCATGACTAGAATGATTAAAAAGATAGAAAATTGGAAGTGAGTGATTTGTTTGATGCTTGAAAATGAAGTGGGAGGTGGAACTTGATTTGCATGTGATCAAGGGAAGCCGAACACAAATTGGAGTGGAAGGATAGTTCAACACTAATGCTGATCACATCAGGGTTGGATGATTCTCGAAGCTCCCTATAAGTGGTCACAAATAACCACGCTAAGAAAAGAAGCAAAGAGCATAAGTTGGACTTGGAGTTGTGTGTGTTTCAAAAAGGATTTTGAATTGGTATTCATAAAACGTCGATAGATGTTTTACATAATTTAAGTTCTCTTACTTAACCTCACAAGGAAAAATTTTAAATTAAGTGATTGTTTTGATCTCCCAAGGGAACGGGGACCAGAAGGTGTCCATCGCGACCGGGTTCTGCGGGATCACAGTGTATATCAAAGATATTTTGATTGCTATACATGCTATGACATGTTGTGTGGTATGTGTAATAAATATTATTTTGACTTGGATTTCCTAAAGTGTATGCTATCGAGACCTATGAGTCTAAATGTGTTGTGTTACATAGACCTATGTGTCTAAAGGCTGTTATGTTATCAAGACCTATGTGTCTAAATGTTGTTATGTTACCCAAGACCAGAGAGTCTAAGGGTTGTTATGTGTGTGTAAATGTTGTTAAGATACCCGGACCATTGAGTCCGAGGTTATCAAGTGAATATGTTATGTTATGTATGGATGTGAATGTGTTACCCGGACCATTAAGTCCGAGGTTGTGATGTAAAGTGTGTTTGGTTATGGAAGTTTTATTTCTATAAGTAATCCCCGTATTCTAATCCAAGATGTGTGGGAAGTGTAAACTTCGAGGACGAAGTTCTTTTAAGGGGGGTAGATTGAAATACCCCAAACCTTGATATGTGGTTTAAATATTAAACTATGGTATATAAAAGAAAAAAAAATGCCTTAGAGACATCAGTGAACAATTTAAACTATAGTAAATGCAATAAAGCATTAAGATACAGTTTGAGCAAAAACATGTCTAAGCTATGAGTGAACTTGGTTAGGACCCAAAGAGCCTACCAAGACTTAATAATATTCAATTATGATTTAATAAGGCTAATTAAGTCCTTAGGAAACCTTGGTAGACAATTAAACCAAACAAAACACAAATAAATGCCTTAAAGTCAATATGGGCAAAATTGTGCTCTAAGTTTGGGATAAATTTGTATAAGACCTAATGGTCATGCCTATACCTTATAAGTATGTTAATGAACATATTAAATCAATTACCAAAGAAAACCAAGCTTGAAAACAAGTTAAAACAAAAAGTGCTTTAAGGAGTCTTAAAGCACGTTTTTGAAAAATTGTCTTGTAAATGAGTTTTGAATGGCTAAATGTACATCATTACTCTTTAATTAACATGTGTACTATATAGTATCACATTTGGAAGTCTATATTAATGGGAAATCAAAAATTTCACATCTATGTGCCTTGTTTTAGTGAATAGTAACTTTAATAAGCTAGTTTGTAACATATGTTGTTATAAGTAACTAAATTGGTCAACAAAGACTATTATACCCCTTATGTAATAAAAGGGGGCCGGTTTTCTTATATCGGATGACTCATCCCCTTGTTAGTTTAATAAGGAAAGTAAAGCTTATAAAGTAAAGTACTATTTTGCTTTATACATAAATATCTTAACAAAGTGAACTCTCTCACCTCATTCTCTTCTTTCCTTTCATTTCACACGATTTCTTCATCTTCTCCCAAGCTCGATTCTCGGTTTGCTACAGCCCCATCTCATTCTTCATCTTCATTCACTTGTAACTTATGATTCCATGCTCCAAATTCAATTTCAAGACCACCATTCTTCTAGTTGGAGCAAGCTCTACACTTCTATCTTTTCAAGTCTTCAAAAGCCTCATTTCGGTGCCATGGAGTTCCACCATTGATGGAGCTTGACCTCATCTTTTCACACCTTGTTGTTCTCCTTTGCTTCAAGGTAAGGAAACTCAAAGAAAAATGATGTTTCCTCCATGTTTTGTGTTATCCGAAAATTCACCTCACAATGGTGTTTTTACCTTGCTTGTTTTAGCTCCATTTGAATCTTCCAAGGGCTAGGAGGAGTCCTCTCTTGATACTCATTCAAGCTCTCTTTCCAATTCCAAGGTAAAACAATTACCTTAATGTGTTAAGACAATGTATATAACCTAGGTTTTGTAAATGAGCTTAAGCTTGAAGCTTGAATGCTCATTGGTGTTACTTGTATATTGATTAGAACATTGACAAGTAACCAAGTCCTCTTGCCGATTTCCAAAAAAGGAAGAACAAGAGTGTTCAAGTAAAAAAAAATCTTGAAGAAAAGAGGTAAATGTGCTAACCTAATGAAATTTATGCCTTAGGAAAATGAGCTTGATTTGCTTAATAAAATACCTAAGGAGCCAATGGTAAATGAGCTAGGGAAATGCTCTCAGGAGTTTATTAAAGGGCATATGTGTTGTTGTATGTAATTGCAGGTTAAAGGCAATATATATGTGGGAGATTCAGTGTTTAAGTTTAATGTTATTTAAGGGCCTAAGAGCCATGTTATTTAAGGGCCTAAGTGCCAAGCAATTTAAGTTTATGCACTATATTGTGATGTAGTGTAAAATTTGGTGAATGTTGTGTGTGAAAATACTCTTGATGGATTTAGGTGTTCTTGAATGTTTAATGGTGAAAACCATGAGTTTTGGAATGATGATGTGCTAAGAGAACCCGTGGCAAAATTTGTATAATGTATAAGGAGTTTTAAGTGCTTAAATGAACTTTGGTGAACTAGGATATGTTAGGAAAGGATAAATGTTTTACTAAGAAAGAAAACATGTTTTAAGGTGTTCTAAAGTGCTACAAGGACTTTGGTATTGTCTTGGAAGTTCTAGGAATTCAATGAGTGTTTTGGGATGTAATAAAGTCTTGGAGAAGTTTGTTTAATTTAATACCCCGGACCTAATAATGGTGATTTAATTACTCTAATAAAATTATTAAAGGCCTGATGGTGCCTAGAGAGTATTGGTAAAAAGAATAAAACCAAAAGAAAGAGAAAATGCGTTAAACGCGAAAAACGCTAAAATGCGCATTAAATTTAAATAAGAGATAAATAATCTCGTAAGGGTCCGAGATGGATTCCTAAGGCTTTGTTAGGCCTAATTAGTATACGGGAGTGATTCCCGAAGAAAACGGATCAAATAATGGATTAAAACGCTAACGGAGTTTTTAAGCACGTCTTTCGAGAAAACCCGAAAATGTGACTTTAAATGGTCAAACGGACCCGTAAAAATTATAGTTGGTTAAATAACTATAAATAAGTATTAATGGGAGCTTAATAACCATTAAAATTAATTAAACGAGAAAATTCCGGAAAACGGACCCGGTAAGTGAATAGTGACCAAACCGGGAGACGAAACGCGTTTAATTCGAAAAGAGAAAAAAAACGACCCGGGCTATTAATTCACGTGGGCCGGTTTTAATTAATATGTATACACTCATTAATAGCTTGCTAGCTATTTAGTAATAAGAGGACAAATAAGTAAATAAAGCAAATAGTATAAAGTAAAAAGGTAACTTAAATTACTTACCTCTCACCTCCTCCTTCTTCATTTCACGTTTTGCCCAGCCCCTGTTATTATCTTCTTCCTCCTCTCCTCTGTACGCTGAGCGATTCCAAACAGCAACCACACCTCCATCTTCTCCTTCCATTATCTTGTTCATTTCTTCACCGAATTACACAAAAAATTATATCGTTAGATTCGTATCGGCGAGGGCTACGTTTTCCACCCCTCAAAATCTTGTTTCCTCCACCTTCACTTCCATGGGTGTTTCGCCTTTTGAAGCTTAAGGAGCTGATTTTGAGCCTCCATCATCTTCTTGATACTTCAAGGTAAAAAGGAAGTTACAAGCTCTTCATTTCTAGCTAACTCTTCCAATTTTGGAAAAAAAATTCCTTCACGTTGAATTTTGTTTCCCATGTCAGCCGTGAGCATCTTGCTCTTGTGGAGGGTTGGAAACTCTTCCAATAGATTGCCAAGCTATCCATTTGGTTATTCTAAGGTAAAACCTAAGTTAAACCTTGAAAACTAGCTCCTTGAAATATATTAGGTTATGTGGGAAATATTGAAATTTACTTGTTGTTGTACGTATGGGGATATGATTGTAGATGGCAATCTAGACCCCTTGTGTGTTGTGAAAACGAGAAAAGAGAGAGGGAACAAGAGGAAGAGGAAGAAGAGTGGTGAAAACCGAAAACAAATGAGGTAAAGAGCTTACCTTGTGTTAGTTTTATTTGGCTTGTGAAACTGAATTTAGAGTTGAATTAATGCTCTTGAATGGGAGTAGTTACGATACTACAGTGATGTTAGTTGAATGAGATTGTTTTTAATGTGGTTTAAGTGTGCAAATAAACCTAGAAGCTAAGTTAGTGAATATGTGTAAACAAGAGGGAATTTGGTGCATTATAGTTGTGTGTGTTTCAACAAACAGGGATGAAGGAGTGTTTATGAGCTGATTTAAGTGTGGTGAATATGCTAAAGAAGTAGGCAAGTGCTGTCAAAATTTCCTAAGGATGTATGGACTTGAGTGTTTTATTCAAAGGAAGAAATTAAGTGTGTTTAAGAGGTGTTAAGTGAGAGGTTAAGGATTTGGAAACCAAAATGAGGAGAAGTGTGTATAAGGAGAAGAAATAATGTCAATGGAAGTGCTGGAAATGGCACTGTTTGAATGGTAAAAGAAGTTACCAAATCTGTTACAAGAGTTAAGGGAAAACAAGGAAACTAGTTGTGAAGTGCAAGTTAGGTTTAAGTGAAATTAACTAGAGTTTGTGTGTGCACTTGGTGCTTAGTTTAAGGTGGTTTATGTGAGTAATTAAGTGCTAAAACATGTAGATTATAAGTGGAAAAGATTGGAAAGTCAATGGTGAAAGAAAGAGGTTGTAACAGATTTGGAAAATGCCAAATCTGTCAAAACTGCAGCAGGGTCCGGGACTTAGTCCATGGACAAGGTCCCGGACCACCCCCTAAAATAAGGTCGAGAGTTTACCCTGCACTTGGTCCGGGACTTGGGGTAAGGACAAGGTCCCGGACCACCCCATTTTAATAGTTCGAGACTGCACAACCATGCTGGTCCGGGACTTGGGATAGGGACAAGGTCCCGGACCATATGTTAAAAATCGCCGAGAGTTAAGTTTGCAATAGGTCCGGGACTTGGGGTAAGGACAAGGTCCCGGACCACCCCCAGAAACCAACAGAGAGCATTTTTAAGGTTTGAAATGATGGGGGTCTAAATGTTAATGATGTTATAAGATGTTAAGGCCTGTTTGGTGAGATATAAAGGCCCTGAGAAGTGTTAAAATGTGTTAGAAGTGATTGAGAAGTGAGAACTCAAATTAACAAAGGTAAAACCGAGATAACGGGATAACGGGGTAAGTACGGGAGTAGCATTTAATAATGTGCCGTATGAGCTTAGTATTAATAATAATGTTTGAAACATTATCAGAGAATCGTGCGTGACCCGAGCATGGTGAGATGACACGGTAAAAGTAAAACCCCGGTGAAAGGTATGATTTTCTCATACTCCGCGTGCTAACCGAGTTACGTTGATTTGTGTGTTTGTGTGCCGGCTTAATCAAGATTAAAGCATGAAAATAATCCCTTGTTTGATTATGCATGTCTTGTTGTATGTTGAATGAGCTAACATACTTGTATGCCGGTGTGGTCTAACATAGTGAATCGACCGACTCGTAGTGAGTAACGTTTGGCTAGAGACCCCTAGATCGGGTCGGTGCTTATGATAACGCAAACGTGCAAACACACAAACTATCCGTTAAAGTATAACGATAACGCAAACATATGAACTCCCTAGAATGTGAGGAGATGTACGGGTTGAGTAAATACCCGATAATGGTTAGAAAACCACATTGAAACAATCCACGAAACAAATGAGAGTGGAAAGATAAGTGAACCTCCTTCAAGAGGATTTAAGATAGTTCGAAGATGTGAACTAGTGAAGAAGGTAAAAGAGACCTGAGGGATTAGTAACTCCCTTGAGACATGGACGACCTCCTATATGAGGATTTTACCTGATATAAATAAATAACCGAAAGTATGAGTAAAGTAAATGTACGGGTAACTCTTAAAACCTAAGATTAACCAAACTTAAGTAATGTTCCCAGGGTCATTAGAAACATCGAGAGTGATGCTTCTAGACTAATATACATAATATTACTATAACTCCGAGAGAGGAGTGTATGGGAATGTAAGTAGTCCGAGAGTAGTCGGACCTAAGTAAAAGAGATAGGAACTAAGAGAGAGTTCCGTGAGCTAGTTGAACCTTCCCACCATGCTAGACCCAGAGTAGGGTCGAAACCGGGGAAGTAAGACTATGCTAGAGAGCCATGAGTTTTGGCCTAAGTATGTACTAAGAGTAACAAGCGTGACGTAGGAGACCTGTAGCGACTCGAGAATCTACAAGAGCTTGAGTATAAATAACCCAAGAGTATGGGTGAGATAATGAGAATAAGTAACCCAAGAGTATGGGTGAGATAATGAGAATAAGTAACCCAAGAGTATGGGTGAGATAATGAGAATAAGTAACCCAAGAGTATGGGTGAGATAATGAGAATAAGTAACCCGAGAGTGTGGGTGAGTATAGTACGAGTAGCCCAAGAGAATGGGTGTGTATATGAATAAGTAACCCGAGAGAGCGGGTCAGGTATTGAATAAGTAAACAAGGCATAGTGAGGAATAACCCTCAAGGCCTAAGAGTAACCAGATACAACTAACAACCTTGTTATGTTAGTTAGGAATTGTGTTCCATGATTGGATGTAAATTCCTTGAGCATTACATATACTTATTGTATTGCTATTATGCATGTTGTTTGACTAAAATGAACTCCATGTATATCCGACTAAGTGGTCGGCGTACCCCGGTTAGCGCTCGGGGTATGCGAATTTCATATGTAGCGTTAAGCTGAGCCCCTAGGAGCGATGTTTTTATTTTACAGGTACACCGAAGATGTTACCGTTCGAGAGTAGGACGGGGTCGGTGGTTTGCATGGGTAGTTAGATTTAATTACTTATGTATTGAAAGAGGTGCAAGACCGAATGTGTTGTCGGCATCCATATATTGTAGACTCGGTACAGTGACGAAGTGAGTTGAGTATTGTATTTGTATTGTGTACTCGGTTGTTCCAGTTCATCAGACCGTTACGGTATGTAAGGAAGGCCTGTTTAGCCATATGGGTGGCTATAGGCGTTGTTTCACCCCTCGTTGTAATTAGAGTTCCGCTGCGTGAGTAAGAGTAATTGGTGACAATTTATGAGGTAATGACGAGCTTAACGGTTGGGGTGTTACATTTAAGGTTTAGGTAATGTTGATGAATAAGGAGGGAATGATGTTTAGGTAAGGATTTTGGGTAAGGAATTTAAAGAAGTTGTGAAAAGGAGATTTAGTTAGTAAGAAAAGAAGTTTGAGAGATGATGTTAAGGTGTAGAGGAAACACCCCGGTATAGTGGTCATTATTGATGAAATACCACTTAGAAATCTTAAGGAGAAAACATTCCAAGTGCTAAGAATTTTGTATGAAATTTTTGAATGATAAGATGGTTTTGGTGTGTGATTTAAAGAGTTTAGTACATGGCTAAAGGTGTGTTTGATGTGCCAAATGATGTTAGGACACATTAGGAGGCTTAAGGAAAAGTTTGGAGAAAATTTGACAAGTTTTGGACAACTTCTGGTGTTGTCCGACCCAGTGGTCCGACCCAGGGTGGGTCGGACAGCTCTGTTAATGCAACCGTTGGAGTTTCTGGAATGGTCCGACCCAGTTGTGGGTCGGACAGTGGGTCGGACATGTGTATTTAAAAGACGGGAAGAGTCCCTGGAACGGTCCGACCCAGTTGTGGGTCGGACGGTGGGTCGGACGGCCCAAAGTTATGTAAAAAAAAAAAACAAAACAATGTTTAAGGTTATAAGATGATGGGGATTATTAAGTAATGATGTTATAAGATTGTTAAGGACATATTAAGTGAGTTATAATGACAATTTAGTGGAGGAAAAGATGTATTAAAATGTAAAAGTAAAACAAGTTAAAAAGTGAAGTTATGTAACTAAGTTAACGGGGAAAAGTTATAAGCACTAGACTTTAAACAATCATGGTACCCCAATGTTAATAAAAATACATGTAATGTTATCAGTTGTTCGAGGATTGCTCGAGGAACATAAATGGACACGATAAAGTGGACTGCGGTGACAAGTATGGTTTTCTTGCAACCTGTGTCCTACCGGATTACACCGGCTTGTATGCCAATGTGTTTTTTTTGTATGTTTGCCACGTTGTAAGATAAAACATGTAATGATTTTACAGTAATTCATATATGTGACGTGTCTAGTTCCGATACCATTTAACCTCGGAAGTGTTAACCTTAGTTAACTGAGTCTAGGATCACATGAGAGTTTGGTATTCGGAGTAAACGACCCGTACCATGGGACGTTCTAACCACGGCTATGCGTATGTTAATTGTGTGATATGTGTATGTGAATGTAGGGATCTCCCTTGTGTGTTTAACCCAGTTGTAATACTGTATGGGTGTAGTTATGATAGACTCCATAGTGGGGTTCTAACTAATATCTAAAAGTAAGTATGTACTAACAGTGGTGAGGAATCCGGTTTGGCCGGTCGCGCGTTGTTTGGGAGTGGGTATCCTTCTTAGCCTTACCCTTCTCTGTTATGGTTATTTCCCTCACGGGTTATGATCTCCCATTAGCTTACTCCAAAGCTTAGCTATTCTGACTTATGATCGGTTTAGGGGGAACATGTGTTTGTGTGGTGTGTCGGGCCACCAAACCCGAACCATCTTAACTTTAGTTACTCGTCCGACTATTAGGACGGTAATGAGTGTTGTTGTTGTATAAAGAGCTTACCATGAGGGAGACACCATTCTCTAGGCTCACCAGTGAATTAACAATGTTTGGGTCGGTTCCTAAGAGGACCGTTCCCGTTATGTTATGTGATGTTGTTGTAATGCAATTTCTATTGCGATGTTATCAGGTGCACGTCGAAACGTGAAAAGTGTTGTTATGTTTTGTTATGTGAGGAATGTTATATGTTGTAAGATATGGAGTGTGTGGATTATGGAAATGAATCCCAGTTTGTGATAAGAGGCGTTTAAGGATAACCCGATTTATGGGTAAGTGTCGTCTATTAAGGAAGTAGCTCCATTAGAGGAGGAACACTCTAGGGATAATGAATACCATGAGTGACTTATCAAGTAAGGGTGTATTATCCATTTGTTGAGCCCATTGAGGCGAAATGTTATGTGTTGTGTGTTTACAGTTGCATGCATGATTTAAATATAATCAATCGCATGCTAAGACGACAATTAGTTGTGCGTGGCCCGGTAGCATGTGGTCTGCGGGATTACCATACCAGCAAAGGTGCTGAGCCCCTTGGGGGCCACCCCTTTCCCTTCTTTCATATTTCAGGTACAAGAGCTGGAAGCCGTTCGAGAGTAGGACGGGGTAGTCGTTATACATGGGAAATCATTTAAGTTGTATATATACAGTAGGTGTAGTAAGACCGAAACTGTTATCAGCATCAATTTGTAAATACTCAGTACAGTTGGAAGGCTTATGTATGTTGGTTGTTGTTAATGAAAAGGTATAGTAATGTACAGTTGCTCGGGAATCTAGTCCATCAGACCGGTACAATGTAAATGTAATAGCCTTGTTAGCCACGTGGGTGGTTAACGGCGTGTAACACCAACGAGTTAAGTTATGTGAAGTAGTGTACTTTCCGCTGCAGAATGTTGTTATGTGTATGTTGTTGGATGGGGTGTTACAGTCTCGGTCATTTAATATTGATGTGCCTCTACGGCTATGGTGTGCAAGTCTTAAGTATTGCATCAACCCCGCAAGGTCACGTATCCTCACAACGTTTCCCCGTATTCCCATAACCTATGCTCACTGTATAAATCCTACTATCTCTTGTCATCAGAGCGGTACTCCTCTGATACCACTTTTGTAACACCCCTACTCTATTCGGATCCTAATCAACTTAATTAACAGTGTAATCGCAGCGGTAATCTCAACAATTGTACTACTGGTGTCACCGTTTTACTCGCCCATACGGGTAATAACGTGCCTACTGATGTAATCTTAAATACGAAATTTTTCCCACAGTGACAACAAGAGATGATCTAAACTTCCCAAACCAAGATAAAAAACATTCACGTGAGCTTTCTAAGTATCCAAAACCTATACACGTTTCTAGGTTCGTATCAAAATGCAACAGTGCATGTTCAAATAACTGTAATCAAACTACCCAGCGCGTCACTCTCTTTGCCGACCCGGAAGCTGCATACCTGCAAAAATGGTTGTTTGTGGTATGGAATCAGCCCCTGCTGAGTATGTTATTACCTGACTGTCACGCACCCTCGGACCACTCAGTTATTGGTCGAGAGCATGCAATTCCTTTCCATACAAATAGTTTAATATTAAAACTGTAAAACAACAATGTATATTGCAGTAAACTCAAATAACAAACAAGCCCCCAGCTTCACACATCGCATCGTAATAACCACTGAAAGCGTTACAACGCTTTCATGAGTACAGAGACTCCATTCCAACAAACACTTAATAGTTCATAATTGAGTTCAGCGACTCACCCGACCAAACAATCCACCATAATCCACTCATGAGTACGACGACTGACACAACCAGTTCACAACACACAATATGAGCACAATGGCTCGTTCAACCAAAATCCACCAACATACCATACATAACCACAAAGCACAACCAAAGAACAACAAGGCGAAACAACGAGAATTATAACGAGTATGAACTCTCGTCTTTGGCATGCACGCCCAAATAATGTTCGCCTAATATACGAGTTAATATAATCGTTCGTAATTGTTCGGTCATGTCTAATGACAACGTCTCATTAGAATGACGTGTCTCTAAGTTACCCATCTCAAATGGCGGGTCACACACGGCAGTAGCCACTCCAGCGGTAGAGTCTCCGACCGACGAACCATTTGTAGTCCGTTGGAAATTTATCCAGATACTTACGGTTACCACACGGTACCCTAGTATCGTTAATGGATCACAGTTCACAGAAAGAGCCACGTCCTCTTGATAAACTGACCTATACCATCGCATTTGTTTTATTATTTCCTAACACAGCAGACTAAGGTCGTTAGTCCAATCCTGAGTATGTCGACTCGGGATCCAGTGTTAGATACGAGAGTGGCGTTAAAGAGGCCAATGCTCCGTATATAAGTCTCAGATAATATATATCTTATTGTCTTAATGCTACAACGTTTTTCTTACGTTCCTTATATTACACATATAAGATAGCATCATTGCCGCTAGTTCATTTTATAATGTGTTCATATATACGAACTGTACTGTTATCGGGCAACAATAATAATAATAAGCAGCATTAATATACAACTCAAGCATATTAATTCACACAAGCAGACATTCAATCTTAACACAGATTTTCACACAATGTCTGAACTGAGGAAATCCTCAGAGACAATCAAGCCACATAAATAACATACCGTTCACCCGGATTGTATTACGGTGGAGTATGAATCAGCAAGATCCTATGCTCCGTGTGTCGTCTCTAGCAGTCTAAACAACACATAATGCTACTGATTAGCATCCCGTATAACAGTACAGCTCTACGGTACCCCATACCGTCACTAATACCTCCCGGTTAATCCCCCGTTATAAACTGACAATGTTTGTCGGGTTTTCGGCTTAACTCGAGATTGGTAAACGTTTTATTACATGCGTAGTCTTGCCTTGTATATTAATATACTTATTGTTGAACTTTGTTATCGCATGTAACTTAATGTATATTTGTACATCGTATAGTTTGTTCTTTATTGCATGTGATCCTTTGTCATGCACTATACATCTCACCTTAGTGTTTATTTTTCCAAGGTTTGTCTCTTTTTTTTTAATGTGGTATAATTCATATGCAAACAATACTTTTGAATCACATAAATCCTTATTATCCCATGTAAAATTCTTAACATTAGGATTCCATATCCAATGTTTATAATTCCTTCCTCTTCATCTATTATCATTTTAATTATGATAATTTATAGTTATTGAACCATGTCACCATAACATATATTTATTTATATACATGTATTATGGAACTATTACATGGTAAGTCTTATAATATATATTCATTCTTTTTAATGAATACTTCTTATATTATAAATGTTATAACTCTTATAACATTAAAAACCATATTGTAAATTTCATTCAAAAATATTAATATTTCCGAACAGCACCTATCTTTCTCAAGCATTTACAAAATCCACCACACATTTTACATAATGTTATATTATAGTTATATAACATGTATTTTGACATTTATGTCATTAAAACAATTATAACCTATAGTTATATATTGTTATAAAATACCATACAGCACTAAAAACTCTCGGTATTAATTAATTCCCACCAAACTTCCATAATTTACAAATCAACCCCAAATTATATTTCCTTGTTACACTTATAGTATATACCTTATATTATAATCCTTATTCCTTAACATAATTATAACCCATGGTTATATTTTCTCAAAAAAACCGAACAGACCCCATGGTCTATTTAAATTTAATTCCACCACTTAACTTCTTATAATCACCAAATAACCCCATTTAATAACATATAGTTTCTAATATCACCAACACTATATATTATACATATATCTTCATAAAACTTCATATATAATTCCAAAAATTACCAAACTATACCAAAAGGTTATAAATATCATTATTAACCTTATACTTTCTCTAAATCTCGGTTTCACCACATATGTTACCCATTTGTAACAATTTTATGAAATATCTTATATTATACTCATATAATTCATATAAACTCCAAATTTAACCAAATCAACTTCTAAAAATTCCTAATAACCCAAGGTTTGTACTAAACTCCATTTATTACCCCAAGTTTTCGGAAATCACAATATCACCCCAAGACTTATAAATCTTTTACAATTTAATAACTATCTTATTATAAGGTAGTATTTTAATTCCTTAAATTCTCCAAACTTGGTCAAAGTCTCCTATATAGTCAACTTTGACTTCTAATACCAACTTGGACCCAAACCTTTCGGTAATTACAAAATATAACCTATAGTTTTCTATTTTTACTATTTTGACACAAAACTTTATAAAATGTTATAATTTTTATTAAATTCATTTAAGAACCCTAAATTCCTCTAAATTAAGCTCAAGGCTTTATATTTTCCAGTAATTATGGTTTGGCCCCAAAATTAATTATATAAGCATAAATCTAACTAAATAAGCTTATAAACTTAAATTAAAATGGCCTAATGACATGGCCTTATTACAACCTTGAACTTGCAAAATAAATTACACTTTAAATGTCTCAAAATATAGTATATACTCACGGTCTCACTTGGATTTAATTATTTTTTCCACATAATGTCATAATTTGACCATTATGTTAATTAAATCTCTTAAATGACTAGCTTAATTTATCTTAGTCATTTTTTTTCTATTTTTAGGTTAATATAACCCATATTATTAAGTTCACTCTCGGCATATTTAATATATACACTAAGAATTCATAAAATCATAAGTTTTAAGGTGTTTATACCTTGGTTTCTCCTTGTATGTACTCGGTCACTTGAAGGAAAATTCACCACATCATTTAGACATGTTTCATACACCAAAATAAGATATGGTTATACTCCAAGCTTGAGCTTAACCATAAGGAACAATTAATGTAAGATTTAAGGCAAAAATCACCTTAAAAATGCAAGGGAACTTCAAGATGGATTTGGCCTGAATTTAACACACCACAAGGTGTTAGATCCACCATATAAACATAGGAAGTAGCTAGACAACAACAAGCTGCCTTGGTATTAGGTTTTACCTTGGAAAAATGCCTTAAAGAAGGGTATTTCCTTTGGATCTCGGCCACCCTTGCTCCAAATGGCACACCAATTGATTGAACATGTAAATATGAAGATTATGAGTGTGTAAACTCATAAAAATCAGAGGAAGAAAATCGGATGAAGAGTAGAGATCCTTAAGGTATGTTTTTACCTTAAAATGTAGATTTGAACAACCTTGGTCCCTATACTTGGTTCAGCCGAGTTTAGCTCTTGTTCTAACCTTAGAACACTGAGAATAGCCATAGGAATTGATTTGCCACGAGATCTAAGTGTTGGTGGTGAAGAGATGAAGAAAAAGAGTCAAAACAAGCCTTAAACCATTACTTAGAAGCTTAGAAGATGGATTTACCTTCCTAACTCAATAGCTTCGGTTGGGAGAGCTTGGGAGAGCTTGGAGGAGCTGCTTCATCGGCTGGGATGAAGCTAGGAGAGAGAGAATGATTGGAATGGGTATTATTTGATTGAAAAAGTAATTTTGATTAGTTTATGTTTTGTTAATGTAAGATGACTCACCAAGGAGATAAGAAGGGACAAGAAATCGGCTGATGGAGAGGCAAGTGAGGCTCACACGGTTTTCCAGCTGGAGGAGTCAAATAATGGAGCCAAAAGAGAGTGTATAGTTTATTCAAAAGCTAAAAGGTAACCCTTAATTTAGGGTATTATGTTGGAGTCTTGTCTTTAGTATAAACAAGTGGCTAATTCAAGCCTCTCATGTTGTAGCTGCCGATCTCATATGGTCCAAGGGGTCAACTTTGACCTCTTGACCAATCTTAGTCAATGTTGACTCAAGCGGGCCCCACTTTAGGGTTTTATTAATTTTAATATTAAATTTGTAAAAATCTGTAAAATTTGGAATTAAATTCCTAATATGATATAATGTGATATAATATCATATTTAAAGGTAATTATAACCTTTAAGCCCATTAAAAACTAATTTAGAAGGCAATTTCACAAAAACGTGCTTTAAGGTGTTTTAGTGCACCTTTTTGTGTCACAGGGTGTTCCTGGGCTTAGTTTTCTTTGAGGAAAGTTTTGTTGTGTTCTTGTCTCATTTTAATACTTAGGAATCCACTTTGGATCCTATTTGGGGTCATACATTCTTTATGGTGCTTTAAAGCACATTTTTGACTTTACCGATCTTAAGACATGTTTTGCCTTGTTGAGATCTTTTAGATTGTTCCCCAATAAATTTAGATGTTTATTAACCATCTAAGATCATTAATAGATCATTTACTTATGTTTTAAAGGTTAGGGGTTATTTCACCCGTCCTTAGACTCTTTCTCGGGCTCTTCCTCTTCTTCTAGCCCAGAGTCTGTAACACCCCTACCGCTGATTCCGTCATTACCGTCTAATCACCTCGTACTTCCATACTTACACAGCGGATAGTCCATACTCATTGTCGGGTGATACAATGCCGTTAGCCACCCACGTGACTAACAAGGCCTACTTCCACTTCAACATTGGTTGATGGACCGGAAAACCCGTGTACTAAAACAATTACAATCCATACTTCAATTACAACCGAGTACAATAATTCTCCATTCAATACATTACTCAATGCTTACCATACAATATATCGAGTTCTTATAAGTACAACACTAATATACACCATCTTCCACTTGTCTATACATACTCATTAAGAGTCTAACATTTACCGGTTTTCACAAATCTACATACTTTCAAGTGCATGAGGGTGTATGTAAACACCCCAACTCAATCCAAATGTGGTCTCGCAACTTAACAGCTTATACATATACATGTCACAGCGGACTTCTTTACACTCCAGGACCTTGCCACGGTCTGACTACAGAATATACCGAACATTAGTACAACAACCTTAACCAATTACATTTCCTTCTTACAATCCCTCATATCCTATACATCTTACTAACTCAATTGCCATACGAGTGTACATGCACAACTCGTAGGCCACACTTAACCCTTCACACTTGTACCCCTTCTTACTCTCGCGACGGCCGCCTCCTCATGTTCACCTGTGTAGTAAAAACAGCCCCTAAAGGGGGTCAGCACGAATGCTGGTACGATCCCCTCATGGCCCCCAAGCTAACGTGGCTACGACGACTAATTGTCTATAGCATGGAGGTGGATTAGATGCACAACATAATAGAAAGTGCAGTAAACAACAACTCAGATATGAACAATCAAAGTTCACACACAATGAACGACTTAAATGCGTTCCCTTAATTAGAGAGTTATTATTTTAACTCCTTAAGTAATGTTCCCTCTTAATCTTAGTCCATCCTTATCTCACCTCAATCTTACTCTTATCTTAATCTTAGAAACAACCATCCTTTAATAAGGAGTGGATGTAGCTTATCTTAATCTTAATAATACAAACCATCCTTTAAAAAGGAATGGTTGCAACTTTATATCAAACCCATATTAGGGATGTTCCTTAGTCTCACTCAATTCCTTACTAAACGTTGGTTAGTAAGTTCTCACGGTATGTTGTGTTAGTTTCAAACATCACACAACAATACAATAAACATAATATTCCGGTTGCATGCTTTATCTTGTTAGTAAACACACAAAAACAAATAGCACACAAAGCCGAGGGACACCCGTTTGCAAGCAGGTCACAAGAAGAACTGTACCGTTCACCGTTGGTCGTTCGGTTGCTTACTCTCCTCTGGAGTCCAAATTCTCAAACCCTAAAACATTCATTCAATTTTAGGTGTTAATTACTTTTCCAATAAAACTAACTTACTTAACTCACTTAGTCACTAATGATCCCCATCTAACACCACTTAAGTTCTTATAAACTTAATCTTAAGTGAATCACTTCTCCTCATAACTTATACTATTCACCCACTTAATTATCATTGTTACCCACCAAACATGTCTTAAACAACCTTATATCATCATTACATATCAATCCCCACCATTGGATATCATTTCCTAACCTTAAACAAAGTTTTTGATCAAAACAGCACCGCGTCCGAACTTGTGTCCGAGCTTACCAAGTTCGGATGCAAGTCGAGACTCAAAAGGGTGCAACCAGACGTGTGTGTCCAAACATGTGTCCGAACTTCCCTAAGTCGGACATGGGTCGAGGAAAAATCAAAGGAAGAATTTCAGGTGTCCGAAACATCTAAGTCTGGACGGTAGTTCAGACTCTAGCCGAGACTCAAAAATTCTAATCGCAACAGGGCATGTCCGAGCTTCCAAATTCGGACGGAAGTCGGACAGGCCAGAATATTCATCTTCTACACCCTTAAACACTTATCTCCTTTCTTGCAAAAATGCCCAACTCTTCCACAAGTGTCCCATATGTCTTAATACCATATAGGCTCTTAAACTCACCTTAGAACATCCTTTAAAACCTCCTTAACCATTTTCTCAATCCTTACAAGAATTCTAACACATGTTACTTATTTCATTATTTTCCAACATGTAATTTTTGTCTAAAACTCTAACTATCCAAAGTGTTTCCTTCCCAATCAATATAACTCCTCCTTAACATCATTACATTCCAATCTTTGCTTCGTTAAACCTTCCAAGGTCTCTTGCATGTCCATGCACAATTTCTCTTCTTTTCATTTGTTACTCATCACTCCTAAACTCTTGAGCTTACTTATACATTGTTTCCCATTACCTTAACACCTTGACATGGTTTCTTCATTTACCCTGACCATGTACAACCCTCCTTAGACATTTCCACCTCTTTTATGATCTTATTCACCACCCCTGATCATACTCTCTTTACATTCCTAGTCATTTTCCTTGTCATTTGACAACATTCTCCCCAACCTTTCTCTTCCATCACCTAAGTCCACTCATTAACATCTAAACTAAAACCTCATTAGTCCCTACTAGCATCATCACACTTACACAACTATCCAACTCCTCATTGTTTTATTCTCTAGGTCATACCTAAATCACCTTAAAGCATTATACACCTTTCCATCCAAATCTTTGCTCAAGTCTTAGCATTCCTCATCACATGATTTCGGTGTGTTTAATACACCCACCTAATGTACGAGTTAATATAATCGTTCGTAATTGTTCAGTCATGTCTAATGACAACGTCTCATTAGAACGACGTGTCTCTAAGTTACCCATCTCAAATGGCGGGTCACACACCAGTAGCCACTCCGCGGTAGAGTCTCCGACCGACGAACCATCTGTAGTCCGTTGGAAATTTATCCAGATACTTACGGTTACCACACGGTACCCTAGTATCGTTAATGGATCACAGTTCACAGAAAGAGCCACGTCCTCTTGATAAACTGACCTATACCATTGCATTTGTTTTATTATTTTTCCTAACACAGCAGACTAAGGTCGTTAGTCCAATCCTGAGTATGTCGACTCGGGATCCAGTGTTTGATACGAAAGCGGCGTTAAAGAGGCCAATGCTCCGTAAATAAGTGTAACGCCCCGGTTTACCACCACCATCTACTTAGCCTCTTTTTTTTTCCTTTTTTTTTTGATTCTAGATTCTAGAGAGACATGTTATAACCCAAGTAACTCGCTTATATTATACATGCGTCAGTCTTTTTACATAAGGTCCCCAATACTATCACCGGGGTGTTACCGCCACACTTACTAAAACTAGTAAGTGTAAGGCTATTACCACCACCACCCCTACGCTAGCTATCTTACATCGCTGTTACTATCAAAAAGTGACACAACCAACCTGTCACTTTACACCTTGGTACCTAAAGACCCCTTCCAGCCAACTACTATGTTAGCTCCTACTCCTATTTTACTCCAAAAGTAAAGGGGTATCACAAGGCTATTACATCGCTAGCATCTAACTAGGGACCACTTGCATATACTCGTACACTGTGGAAAAATCATGAGTGATGGACTGACTGGTGCCATTTTCCGGGTGCCTAAAACCTTGTATCTTCTTGTTCCACTCTTCATAAATTATCTCGGTGACCCCAGGCTGTAAACTTCTATGATAGGTGACAAACATGAAAATATAGAAAGTATCGGTGGACTCGTCCTCGGTGCAGAGAAGGTGTCCATCCCAGTTACCCTGAATTCACAGAATACATATACACAGGAACACAACCAAATAAAATCAGTAAAAACTGAGTAACACTACCACACCCCGTAAAAACTTATTTTCTCTTTAAAACCTTTGTTCCCAGCAAATATTAACAATATAACAAATCAGAATAATCACACACCATTACCTGTACCATGAATTATCAAGAGATTAATATCAATACAAGATATTTCCAATGAATGCCACCACCACCCCCACCCTATGTCCTTAACTGTGCACACCCCCCTATTGAGAACTTCTGCCCAATAGGAGTAGATCATAGTGGCAGCTCCACTTCAGTAGGAGCTTATATCGTTGCCGGAACGTCGACTTGGCCTTAAAGGCTCTCACAAGAGGCATGCCTTAGGATAACCATGATATCAACATCACACAATACTTTCCACCACCACCACAAGAGGTTATCCTTAAACACATTTGCAACCATGAGTAAGATATCATAACCAAGCTTTACATAAGTAGTAGTTCACACATCAAGCTCACCACTTGTAAAATACCTTAGTAATATCATAAAAATACCATTCAAACTCCAATAAATCAGAGAATCAAACAATCTCCAAAAAACCACCTTAGAAAGCTTAAATTCTTATTTTTAGCCAAAATCACTATTCACCAACTTAAACAACTTCCCAAAGATTCTCGGCATAAAACTTTAACCATCCTCCAATACAACACACAAGTACTCCTCAAAATTTCAGCTCAAGATCAATTCGGAAAACCCATTCAAACATTCGGAAAGGCTTAAAGCACATTTTCTCATTTTTAGCTTCTTTACCTTGTCTAACCGACTTAAATTTCTCCATTCGACTTGATTTTTCAACAATAACCATATATTCACTATTCAAGACTACCCTCAAAATTTTAGCTCAAACCCATGTCGGAAACCCATCCAAACAATTCCTAAAGCTTAAAGCTCATTTTTCTCCATTTTTCAAAGTTCTTTAGTGTTTTCCTACTTCCCACCTTATTTCGACTTGATTTTCTAGGATGTTCTCTAGATATTCATCCCTAGTTTACTGTAGAAATTTTAAGAAAATAAGAGATAGGATTCGTAGATAACAAAACTGAATGACTTAAGAAGGAAAATAAGCTTAAAGGGTGAAAGTGATGTGCATAGGTTACCTGTCCTCTCCTAGCCATTTTGAAGCTTTTTCTACCTTGATTATAAGTTGCTTGAGCTCAAAATCTCCAACAACCAAGTCACCCACCTTGGAGTTTGGCTTCCACTCCTTAAACTTGCCTTTTTCCTTGATCTTAGCTTAATTACTACCTTAGATTTGTGTTTCCAATGGAGGAGTGTTGTTGCCTATGCTCTGTAACATCCCAACTCAATCCAAATGTGGTCTCGCAACTTAACAGTATTTATATAAACATGTCACAGCGGAATTCTTTACAATCCAGGACCTTGCCACGGTCTGACTACAGAATATACCGAACATTAGTCTAACAACCTTAACCATTTACATAACCTTCTTACAATCCTCTCACAACCTATACACCTTACTAACTCAATTGCCATACGAGTGTACATGCACAACTCGTAGGTCACACTTAATCCTTAACACTGTACCCTCTTCTTACTCTTGCGACGGCCGCCTTCTGATGTACCTGTGTAGTAAAAACAGCCCCCAAAGGGGGTCAGCACGAATGCTGGTACGATCCCCTCATGGCCCCCAAGCTAACGTGGCTACGACGACTAATTGTCGATAGCATGGAGGTTGATTAGATGCACAATATAACAGTAAGTGCAGTAAACAACAACTCAGATATGAACAATCAAGTTCACACACAATGAACGACTTAATGCGTTCCCTTAATTAGAGAGTTAATTATTTAACTCCTTAAGTAATGTTCCCTCTTAATCTTAGTCCAACCTTATCTCACCTCAATCTTAGTCTTATCTTAATCTTAGAAACAACCATCCTTTAATAAGGAGTGGATGTCACTTATCTTAATCTTAATTATACAAACCATCCTTTAAAGAGGAATGGTTGCAACTCATCTTAACCTTAACTTAATCTTAATCTTAACTTAATCTTAATCTTAACAATACAAATCATCCTTTAAAAAGGAATGATTGTAACTTATCTTAATCTTAACTTAAGTATGCCAACCGTTCTCTCATTGGGAACAGGTTAGCCCTTAGTTCGTTGTTTATTTTTGTAGGGCTTGGTTAACCCTAGCCAGCAGCAGGACACTTACCAGCAATAAACAACATTCTTAAATTAATGGGGATGTAGGCTTGATCCCCCCACGCCATCTTAAAGCCACCTACCTTGGACTGGATGTCCAATGTAGCCGAGCCGGTCAACCGACCCAAGGCTACTAGTCCGAGGACTAGTCCTTAATTGGAAGTCGAATCTGCTATAGATACCGACCCCCTTTCCTTAGCATGCATGACCGGAGATCGGTCCCGGGTTTCCTCACTCATGTTCCAGTTAGTAGTAGTCTCAAGACCATGTTTGTTGGTTAACCTCTTTCGGTTTATATCGTCCCTTATTAGGGGGCGTTCCTTAGTCTCACTCAATTCCTTACTAAACATTGGTTAGTAAGTTCTCACGGTATGTTGTGTTTGTTTTCAAACATCACACAACAATACAATATATATAATATGTTCCGGTTGCATGCTTTATCTTGTTTAGTGAGCACACAAAACAAATAGCACACAAGCCGAGGGACACCTCGTTAGCAAGCAGGTCACAAGAGAACTGTACCGTTCACCGTTGGCCGTTCAGTTGCTTAATCTCTTCCGAAGTCCAATTTCCAAGTCCTAAAACATTCATTCAGTTTTAGGTTGTTAATCACTTAACTTAATTCAACTTACTTAACTTACTTAACCCTTAATGATCCCCACCTAACACCTCTTAAGTCTTACAACTTAATCTTACAATCCTAATCTTAAACTTTTAAGTTTATTCTTAACTTAATCCCTTAGGTCTTTATACCTCTAATCATCATTGCCCCCTTAATGGGGTACCATTAATACCACTAAACTCTCTTAGGGTTTCTCTTTTTTTTTTTTTTTTTTTTTTTTTTGGTCCGACCGACCCACCGACCGACCCACCCCTGGGTAGGTCGGCTGCAGAGAACATCAAACTTCACAGTTTCAGCCCGACCGACCCAGACTGGGGTCGGTCCCCTGGGTAGGTCGGCTGCAGAAACTTCCCATACATTGTCAAACCTTCTCCAAATTTTTCCTCAAGCCTCCTAATGTGTTCTAACATCATTTGGCACATCAAACCTACCTTATAACCTCCACCAAACTCATTAAAATCACCTCCAAAGATCATTCCAACCTTTAGCTCAATTCTTGTAAGAAATTCCTAACACTTGTCAATTAATTCCTTATATTTCTAACATGTACATTTTGTCTAAAACTTCAACTAACCAAAGTGTTTCTTTTCTACCCATATAACTCCTTCTTAACATCATTGCACTCCTTCTTTGCTTGTTAAACCTTCCAAGGTTATCTTGCATGTCCATGCACAATTTCTCTTCTTTTCACTTGTTACTCATCACTCTTAAACTCTTAAGCTTGCTTATACATTTCTTTCCATTATCTTAATACCTTGACATTGTTCTTCATTTACCTTAACCATGCAACACCCTCCTTAGACATTTCCACTCCTCTTATGCAACTTACTCACCATTCTCATGACCATACCCTCTTATACGTTTCTAGTCATTTTCCTTGATGACTTACAATATCCTCCTACCATTTTCACTTCCATCACCCAAGTCCACACATTACCATTCAACTAAACCTTACTAGTCCACCACTAACATCATCACACTTACACAAGGTTCTCAAAACTCTCATTGTCTTACTCTCTAGTTCATACCTAAATCTCCTTAAGGCATTATACACCTTTCCTTAAAACTTATGCACAAGTCTTACATTCCTCATATCATGATTTTGGTGTGTTTAGTACACTCATCTAAACTCTAATTTCCTCATAGACCATTCTAGGTCATTCTCATCCTTAAGAACTCCTTAGTTAACTCATTTCCACTCAAATTCTTCATAATGACTCCTAGTAAATCCTAGGTCATATTAATTCACCACCATCACCTAAACACTTATTTTCTACTCAAATTTCGCCATAGCTCCTCTAGTATATTATCATACCCAAACACATTATTTTTCCTCATTTAACCATCTCACACACCTCAAGTTCTTCCTCATCATATCTCATCACCCAAACCAACTCATTCACAACAAACTCAATATATTGCAATAATCTTAAATTGCATAGCACTAAGGCTCTTAAATGACATGGCTCTTAGGCCCTTAAATGACTTAAACTTAAACACTGAATTTCCCACATATATAAGCTTTCAACCTGCAAATACACTCATCAATCTCATAGTAGTTATAATGCTCTTAAAATCCACCTTAAACTTATATTACTAACTCATTCTCATTAGCTCCTTAATCACAAGTTCATAAGCTTGTTCAAGTTCTTTTTCTTAGGTTATATAACCCAATACACAATGTAAGCTCTAAGCCACATTGGTACTTATCTAAAACTCATTCCTTAATCTTAAACCACCATTAGGTAAGCATTTTACCTTGTTTTCTCAAGCTTATCTTAACCTCCTCCTTAGACCTTCTTCTTGCATAGATCTCGGCCACCACTTAAATTCCCCTTGCCAATGTTCTAATCAATATTCAAGGACTCATATGAGTACTAAACAATGCACTAACCTCAAGGAATAAAAACCTAGGTTAGAAATGTGTTCTAAGGCATAAAAGTGGATGATTACCTTTGAAGTCTCAAGGTAGACTTTGGCATTTAATGAAATAGGACCTCCACTAGTCCTTGGTGAATAAATCAAGCTAGAACAAGGCATAAAAACATAGCCCCGTGAGAAGGAATTTTCGGCCATGTACAAGAAATGATGGAAACATGGTTTTTCTTACATTTTCTTTACCTTAAGAGAATGGAGAAGCTAATGAGCTCTTCAAACTTGATTTTCCTCCATCAATGAAGTTTTCTCATGGCACCAAAATGGAGCTTTGAAAGATTTGAAAAGATAGAAAGAGGTCTTGACCTAACTAAGAATAATATGTGTTTAGTTTTTGATTTGGAGCTAAAATGAGTAAGTTGTTGCCAAAGCAAGGTGAAGCAACAATGGAGGCTGCTTGGGACGGTTTGGAACAGAGGAAAGAAGAGAAGAACCGTGGAAGAAGAAGAAAATGAAGAAGAGAGGAGAGAAGGTAGCTTATAAGGATATTTTGCTTTATAAAAGCAAATAGTAACTTTCTCACTTTACTCTTCTTTTCCTTTCTCATTTGATGACTCATGTGGTGACTCATCCCTTAGAAAACCGGCCCCCATCTTAAATATGGCTAGTCATGGTCTTTGTTGACCAACTAATTAGCTTATATTGATTAAAACTTAAACTAGTCACTATTTGGCACTATTCACTAATCAAGGCACATAATCGGGAAATTTTTGATTTCTCATTGATTTAGACCTCCTAATGTGATACTAATTAGTACACATGTTGATTAAAGAGTAATGATGGACATTTAGCCACTCAAAACTCAATTCTAAGACAATTTCTCAAAAATGTGCTTTAAGACTTCTTAAAGCACATTTTGTGTTTTAACTTGTTTTCAAGCTTGGTTTTCTTTGCTAATTGATTTAAAATGACCATTAGAATATTACTAAGGTCTTATCATGATATTTGGGTACTCACCCAAGTCTCTCCAAGCTTAGAGCACATTTTTGCCCTAATTGCCCTTAAGGCATTTTCTTGTGTTTTCCTTAGTTTAAATTGTCTACCAATCTTTCTAAGGCATATTCTAGCCTTACTACATCATAATTTGATGTTTACTTAGCATACTTAGGTTTGGGGTATTTCAATCTACCCCCCTTAAAAGGACTTTGTCCCCAAAGTTCCCATGCATCTTATCTCATTAGAATACATGTATTACCTCATTCCTTAGATCATATAGATCATACTTATGTATACTTAAACTCATTGGATCATTAGATCCGCCACATTCTTATACTTAAATATCACACAACATGCTTAAGCATGTATAGCACTCAAAATTCTCCTTGTTTCTTTTGATGATTAAAACATTCACATAATTTTCTTTCCAACGCATTCTCCCATGTCACCGGTCCGTAGACAATGGCTCATTCGTCCTCGTCACCATGGGCCAGAATACAAAACACGCTGCTCTCCCCATGTCACCGGTCCGAAGACAAAGGCTCGTGCGTCCTCGACTTCATGGGCGAGACTCAGTAAAAAGGTAATCCTTTTTACGAGGTCATGTGAGGAATAATTCCTCTAGTTAAAAATACAAACAACTCCAATTTCATTTTATCTTAAGGCCTCTATCCATAGTGTGATTTAATTGTGACCACTGGTAGGGAGTTTCAGGAATCATCCAACCCTGATGTGATCAGCATCAGTGTCGAACTATCCTTCCACTCCAATTTGTGTTCGGTTTCCCTTGATCCCTAGAAAATCAAGTTCCACCTCCCACGTCATTTTCAAACATCAGATAATTCACTCATATCCAATTTTTCTATCTTTTTAGTTCTTCTAATCATAATCAATACATCTCCAAGGGGTGGACTTAGTCCATCAAGCATTCCCAATTCATCTCTTAGTAATTACCTCAAGACTTAAATTCCCACTAAGTTCTATATCAGTCTCATATCATTTTTCACCATCTTATCTCATAGCATTACTGCTTCCTTCCTCATGCTCATATCAAATAATATCTCATAGTGTTATCTTATTCTTATCTCACACATAGTCTCATATCGACTCATACCTCATATATTCTTATTTCTTAAGTCTCCTTAATCCTCTTCCTTAATTCTCTTAACTTGTACTCACACCGGAGTTAACAAGATAGGTACTTAATATGTATGGTATTCACATCTTCTGTGTGCAATAACCATGATTTACCTCAAAATGTTTATGTAAAACATATTCTCAAATTATTTTGTGCTATGCACACCGTAGTTTATGTACTCAGTACACAAACATACGCTAAGCGGTTTTCGCTCTACCCCCCTTAAAATGGATTACGCCCACGTAATCTGCATTATATCATCCTTGAACATAAGTTCAAGATGTCTAATTCTCACCAAGCATTCTAGCTTCCACATCATCTATCTTACTTATAACTCGATCAGAAATGACTTAGTCTCTGTATCGAGGATTCTTAACGGTACTTATACTGTTTCCTTAACTTAGTTTGGTCTAATCTCAAAAGTAGTGGTCTGCTAGCTTCCGCTGCGCGACTCTGATAATCTTAGGCTTAACTGCTTTTCTAATCGTTTATAGTATTGTATATCCTTCTGCCTCCTTACAATTTAGGAATATTGGTCTCTCCATGGACACGTGTTATCTTTATATATACACGGCCTTAATGAGTTGTAACTCGTCTATCCATTCTCCTTGAAGATCTTACGCTCATACTCTTAGTATTTTCTCGAATGTGTAAATTGTTCTCCCCAACTGACCTTTGGTCTGAGGATGATTCTTAGTCTGAAACTACTGTTTAGTGCATATGCGCTTTACAGTCTTAATCTCTTACATCTTAAGACATGTCCAATGTCTGTACTTAACAATCCGTGCTCTTCGCACTTCATAGTCCTTAATTATTTGTTCTCTGATTCCTCTGGTCTGGTTCAACTGAATTCTTCTCTTCGACTGTTTGTGGTAGTAGCTGCTCTTGTCTGATCTTGCGTCGTTGTCGGTGGTACGGAGTCGACTACTTCCCGTGTTCCTTACACCACTCGTCACATGCATGGGGTACCTTACTGGTACATTACTACTTACCCAACTAACTCATAAATGAGCGTGTCAGGCCTGCAAGCCCCTGTGGGGTGCAGTCGTCCCACGTCTCGTTTTAGTAAACTCATAGTGTCCGTCACACGTTTAGCTATTGCTAATTATGAAGTATTCTGTTGTCGATCTCCTCTTTCATCGTTCCATAATAACATTTATTGTTCTTCTTGAAGTTAATCAAGGGAAATCCATTTACTGCGTTCTTGGGTATGGTATGCTCCAGCTCCTTTCTGTATTCCGTATTGATTCTATTTCTTAGTAGCTTAGGTCTCTTTCCATAGAGCCTCTTATCTTCTTTCTCATATTCATTCTATTAGGAAAGCACTTCCAGTTCCTTAAGGAATGGGTAGTGTGCTTCCTGCAAAATCTTACCTAACCAGGTCCAGACTACTGGCATCAACGCTCAGTTCGTCTACCATCTTATTTTCTTACTATGTTGGTCTTAACTCATAAATCTAATTGCCTCAGTGTCAATATTTGACGGCTCATACATAATGGTCGCCTTACCGCGCACCATGACTTAATCCACTTATCTAACTATTGTACTCACGACCACTACTACCGTGGTAGTTGGCCTTTACCATGTTGCCCATTAATGGTGCAACCTCTTATTCACTTATTCTCATGTCTTACCTTATACTCAATCCCTTCTGGGTGTAAACACATTGGGAGTTTTCTCATTCCGGTGTATAGCGGTTGTGTTACCATGCTGTAAAATAGTTGTCTCTTAATACGAAGGTGTTCTGCTCCAATCTCAGATTTGTAAACAGGCTGATTTCTCTCATGATGTTATCTACCATGTAGTTTAACTGGTAACTGAAGAAGTCATCCACTGATTCACAAGCTCTTCTGAGCATTGATTAATTGACGTGCCATAATGTGCAGTCACAATGTTTATCTCTGACGATCACTAATTCTTACATCCTGGGTGTTGGATATGAGGTCTATCTCTGCAACCTACCTTATTACTCAAGTGTATCTGATATATTTCAAGGAAATCTCAAGGTTCATAGTTTCCATTTTCTAAATAAAGTGTATTTCGTCTCTAATAAGTGAAAGCCCTTTTTGAGGGGTTCATTCCCACTCATGGCCTCACAACAAGGAGAGGTATCCCCACCCTAAAAGGCATGGTTCGTTCTCCGCTCCTGTCCTTAGCATTATCTCAATATTCTCATTGGTACCCTTTCTTGGTAATGTTCTTCACAATCTAAGTTATAGGTTTGGTAACCGTTCATATCTACAAATTGTAGTCCCTTCGTGGCTTAAACAAGCTCTCTTATAACTTACTGCGCCTCGGGCTCTGATGTGGTTAACATCCTTGGCTCGTAGGCTCTTAATGCTTAATGTCTCAGTTCATTATTTGTACTCTTACTCATCTGCAGGTCATCCCTATAAGATTCTAGTTCTTTGAGCACTATCCACCGTTTACATACTAAATGTAGTATCGGGTTTCATGATAAGTTGCTGCAACCTGCTTCCTGCTAGGGAAGTTGTTCAGGTGATCTAAGGTTACTTAATGTCTTTGACAATGCTGTCATTTTACTAGACTTATGTCTTTTGGCAATTAAGGATAAGTTCGTATTAGGCGTTTGCCTTACGGTGTCCAAGTTGGATATCATCCTGGCATTTTATACTTCTATCTCAACGCTTCGTTCAACTTCTGTTGACTACGCCACCCTTTGATGATCAATCGTACTTGGGTGTTAATGAGTTAAACAAACAGTGTTAACTGTCATTCATCAGTTGTTCGGCTCGACTATGCCCGCTTTGTGGGGGTAGTCCTCTGAGCTTTCCTTTTCCAGGGTTGTACGACTTTAATCCTTGGTAGGTTATAGCTTACGTTTATTTCTTTTATCCTTGTTTTCTGGGTTTTCCGACATCTTCATTGAAGAATGTTGTCATTGGTGTCCTTAATGGTCACTCTGAGTCTTATCCCCTTGAAGTTTGAGATTGGTGTTCTTACCATACTGTCGGTTGTTGTTGTAGTGGGTTATACCGTTGCTAATATTTATATGGTTTAATACTTTGTCCAAGTTCCGCTCCCGGCTGACTGGTGTGTTACCTTATCTCATCATGGTCAGGCCGTCAGGCCCTTCCAAGGTCCTATTTTTCTGTTCTTATGGATTTACAATCCGGTATTAATATATGCTACAACTGTAGCGTTCTCCTATTTCGCCTTGATGGATTTTCGTGTGGCTTAACCGTGGTAGCACTTGCTATGGCAAGTGCGCCATGCAGGATGGGCTATTGGTACAAGGTACGTCGGTAGTGACACTTCCTTCTAATTTCCATGTAATTGGTAGTCCTCGGGACTCCTTCGATAATCTCTTGTTTTGGATAACCGTCCATCCGGCAGTTTCCTTGTTGTTTGACAGTACTGTCATCTACCAGGGCGTTCCTCTTTCTGAGGGAACCCCTTAATATTTTCTTATGTCTTAATGCTCGCTCCTGTCTCCACACATTTTGTTGTGGTTACTGAGTAATGATTCTCCTTTAGGCACTACATCGTAGTCCTATTTCGGTATACAATTTATATGAGTTCCTATCGTCGTCCGCATTATGTTGGCCAGGTTTTGTAACCTTCCTCATTGTATGGGGTTGGGAGTTCCCGTTTCTAACTGGACTTTCCAGTAATCTCAATCCTCATGCTTTGTATTATCCCACTGTTATGCTCACTCGGACCGCTGTCCGGTACTCATGTCTCTTATAATTTCCTTATCCATTGCACGCGTAGTGCTTTCCTTACCATTGGTATCGCGGGTTATTTCGACTGCGTAGCATGTCGACCCATGTTGCCGGTAATTCCCGTTCCCCTACTGATAGTATTCGATAGGTAGCGCCTGTTTCTCTGTTGCGCTCCATTGAAACTCCAAGTTCTCCATAACTGTTGTACAACAAATTGTTTCTCGTATTGCTCACTGTTAGCTAACTACCAGATCGGGTTTCCCCGAGTAAGAGAAGGCTTTCTTCTCTCTGGCGTTTGTTCCACAAATTCAGGGTTAGGGATGTGGAGGGCGGGTCTAGGTACTATGGATGTCCGGTAAGCACCGGGAAGTCCCGACTAACGCACCTCTCACTCTATCTCTCAACCCATAACCCATAACTCAATCTCAACCTCAATATTCTCCTAAGTTCGGTATTTCTTGTCTTCAGAGCGTAACTACGCTCTGATACCACTTTTTGTAACCCCAACTCAATCCAATGTGGTCTCGCAACTTAACAGTATTTATATAAACATGTCACAGCGGAATTCTTTACAATCCAGGACCTTGCCACGGTCTGACTACAGAATATACCGAACATTAGTCTAACAACCTTAACCATTTACACAACCTTCTTACAATCCTCTCACAACCTATACATCTTACTAACTCAATTGCCATACGAGTGTACATGCACAACTCGTAGGTCACACTTAATCCTTAACACTTGTACCCTCTTCTTACTCTTGCGACGGCCGCCTTCTGATGTACCTGTGTAGTAAAAACAGCCCCCAAAGGGGGTCAGCACGAATGCTGGTACGATCCCCTCATGGCCCCCAAGCTAACGTGGCTACGACGACTAATTGTCGATAGCATGGAGGTTGATTAGATGCACAATATAACAGTAAGTGCAGTAAACAACAACTCAGATATGAACAATCAAGTTCACACACAATGAACGACTTAAATGCGTTCCCTTAATTAGAGAGTTAATTATTTAACTCCTTAAGTAATGTTCCCTCTTAATCTTAGTCCAACCTTATCTCACCTCAATCTTAGTCTTATCTTAATCTTAGAAACAACCATCCTTTAATAAGGAGTGGATGTCACTTATCTTAATCTTAATTATACAAACCATCCTTTAAAGAGGAATGGTTGCAACTCATCTTAACCTTAACTTAATCTTAATCTTAACTTAATCTTAATCTTAACAATACAAATCATCCTTTAAAAAAGATTGTAACTTATCTTAATCTTAACTTAAGTATGCCAACCGTTCTCTCATTGGGAACAGGTTAGCCCTTAGTTCGTTGTTTATTTTTGTAGGGCTTGGTTAACCCTAGCCAGCAGCAGGACACTTACCAGCAATAAACAACATTCTTAAATTAATGGGGATGTAGGCTTGATCCCCCCACGCCATCTTAAAGCCACCTACCTTGGACTGGATGTCCAATGTAGCCGAGCCGGTCAACCGACCCAAGGCTACTAGTCCGAGGACTAGTCCTTAATTGGAAGTCGAATCTGCTATAGATACCGACCCCCTTTCCTTAGCATGCATGACCGGAGATCGGTCCCGGGTTTCCTCACTCATGTTCCAGTTAGTAGTAGTCTCAAGACCATGTTTGTTGGTTAACCTCTTTCGGTTTATATCGTCCCTTATTAGGGGGCGTTCCTTAGTCTCACTCAATTCCTTACTAAACATTGGTTAGTAAGTTCTCACGGTATGTTGTGTTAGTTTTCAAACATCACACAACAATACAATATATATAATATGTTCCGGTTGCATGCTTTATCTTGTTTAGTGAGCACACAAAACAAATAGCACACAAGCCGAGGGACACCTCGTTAGCAAGCAGGTCACAAGAGAACTGTACCGTTCACCGTTGGCCGTTCAGTTGCTTAATCTCTTCCGAAGTCCAATTTCCAAGTCCTAAAACATTCATTCAGTTTTAGGTTGTTAATCACTTAACTTAATTCAACTTACTTAACTTACTTAACCCTTAATGATCCCCACCTAACACCTCTTAAGTCTTACAACTTAATCTTACAATCCTAATCTTAAACTTTTAAGTTTATTCTTAACTTAATCCCTTAGGTCTTTATACCTCTAATCATCATTGCCCCCTTAATGGGGTACCATTAATACCACTAAACTCTCTTAGGGTTTCTCTTTTTTTTTTTTTTTTTTTTGGTCCGACCGACCCACCGACCGACCCACCCCTGGGTAGGTCGGCTGCAGAGAACATCAAACTTCACAGTTTCAGCCCGACCGACCCAGACTGGGGTCGGTCCCCTGGGTAGGTCGGCTGCAGAAACTTCCCATACATTGTCAAACCTTCTCCAAATTTTTCCTCAAGCCTCCTAATGTGTTTCTAACATCATTTGGCACATCAAACCTACCTTATAACCTCCACCAAACTCATTAAAATCACCTCCAAAGATCATTCCAACCTTTAGCTCAATTCTTGTAAGAAATTCCTAACACTTGTCAATTAATTCCTTATATTTCTAACATGTACATTTTGTCTAAAACTTCAACTAACCAAAGTGTTTCTTTTCTACCCATATAACTCCTTCTTAACATCATTGCACTCCTTCTTTGCTTGTTAAACCTTCCAAGGTTATCTTGCATGTCCATGCACAATTTCTCTTCTTTTCACTTGTTACTCATCACTCTTAAACTCTTAAGCTTGCTTATACATTTCTTTCCATTATCTTAATACCTTGACATTGTTCTTCATTTACCTTAACCATGCAACACCCTCCTTAGACATTTCCACTCCTCTTATGCAACTTACTCACCATTCTCATGACCATACCCTCTTATACGTTTCTAGTCATTTTCCTTGATGACTTACAATATCCTCCTACCATTTTCACTTCCATCACCCAAGTCCACACATTACCATTCAACTAAACCTTACTAGTCCACCACTAACATCATCACACTTACACAAGGTTCTCAAAACTCTCATTGTCTTACTCTCTAGTTCATACCTAAATCTCCTTAAGGCATTATACACCTTTCCTTAAACTTATGCACAAGTCTTACATTCCTCATATCATGATTTTGGTGTGTTGTACACTCATCTAAACTCTAATTTCCTCATAGACCATTCTAGGTCATTCTCATCTCATCCTTAAGAACTCCTTAGTTAACTCATTTCCACTCAAATTCTTCATAATGACTCCTAGTAAATCCTAGGTCATATTAATTCACCACCATCACCTAAACACTTATTTTCTACTCAAATTTCGCCATAGCTCCTCTAGTATATTATCATACCCAAACACATTATTTTTCCTCATTTAACCATCTCACACACCTCAAGTTCTTCCTCATCATATCTCATCACCCAAACCAACTCATTCACAACAAACTCAATATATTGCAATAATCTTAAATTGCATAGCACTAAGGCTCTTAAATGACATGGCTCTTAGGCCCTTAAATGACTTAAACTTAAACACTGAATTTCCCACATATAAAGCTTTCAACCTGCAAATACACTCATCAATCTCATAGTAGTTATAATGCTCTTAAAATCCACCTTAAACTTATATACTACTCATTCTCATTAGCTCCTTAATCACAAGTTCATAAGCTTGTTCAAGTTCTTTTCTTAGGTTATATAACCCAATACACAATGTAAGCTCTAAGCCACATTGGTACTTATCTAAAACTCATTCCTTAATCTTAAACCACCATTAGGTAAGCATTTTACCTTGTTTTCTCAAGCTATCTTAACCTCTCCTTAGACCTTCTTCTTAGCATAGATCTCGGCCACCACTTAAATTCCCCTTGCCAATGTTCTAATCAATATTCAAGGACTCATATGAGTACTAAACAATGCACTAACCTCAAGGAATAAAACCTAGGTTAGAAATGTGTTCTAAGGCATAAAAGTGGATGATTACCTTTGAAGTCTCAAGGTAGACTTTGGCATTGAATGAAATAGGACCTCCACTAGTCCTTGGTGAATAAATCAAGCTAAACAAGGCATAAAAACATAGCCCCATGAGAAGGAATTTTCGGCCATGTACAAGAAATGATGGAAACATGGTTTTTCTTACATTTTCTTTACCTTAAGAGAATGGAGAAGCTAATGAGCTCTTCAAACTGATTTTCCTCCATCAATGAAGTTTTCTCATGGCACCAAAATGGAGCTTTGAAAGATTTGAAAAGATAGAAAGATAGGTCTTGACCTAACTAAGAATAATATGTGTTTAGTTTTTGGTTTGGAGCTAAAATGAGTAAGTTGTTGCCAAAGCAAGGTGAAGCAACAATGGAGGCTGCTTGGGACGGTTTGGAACAGAGGAAAAGAAGAGAAGAACCGTGGAAGAAGAAGAGAAATGAAGAAGAGAGGAGAGAAGGTAGCTTATAAGGATATTTTGCTTTATAAAAGCAAATAGTAACTTTCTCACTTTACTCTTCTTTTCCTTTCTCATTTGATGACTCATGTGGTGACTCATCCCTTAGAAAACCGGCCCCCATCTTAAATATGGCTAGTCATGGTCTTTGTTGACCAACTAATTAGCTTATATTGATTAAAACTTAAACTAGTCACTATTTGGCACTATTCACTAATCAAGGCACATAATCGGGAAATTTTTGATTTCTCATTGATTTAGACCTCCTAATGTGATACTAATTAGTACACATTTTGATTAAAGAGTAATGATGGACATTTAGCCACTCAAAACTCAATTCTAAGACAATTTCTCAAAAATGTGCTTTAAGACTTCTTAAAGCACATTTTGTGTTTTAACTTGTTTTCAAGCTTGGTTTCTTTGCTAATTGATTTAAAATGACCATTAGAATATTACTAAGGTCTTATCATGATATTTGGGTACTCACCCAAGTCTCTCCAAGCTTAGAGCACATTTTTGCCCTAATTGCCCTTAAGGCATTTTCTTGTGTTTTCCTTAGTTTAAAATGTCTACCAATCTTTCTAAGGCATATTCTAGCCTTACTACATCATAATTTGATGTTTACTTAGCATACTTAGGTTTGGGGTATTTCATGCTCCAATGGTGTTTTCTAGCTTAGGAGAAGCAAGGTAGATGAAGAGGAATGGCCACCTTGCTCACCTACCATGGCCGACCTCCACCCCCCTTTTATACTAAAATTTCATCCTTATCTTACTATTTGTAATTATAACTTCTAGAATTGTCCATAGCCATAGATTTGTGTTAGGTGACAAAAACCAATCCTAACCACTCATTCCAAACCGCCATTGAATGGATAAGGAGAGGGCAAGTTGATTTTGTAATCATTGGCAAATAGTAAGGAGGTGTGAATAGTAACCGAGATATTTTTCTCCTCCTTCCTTGATATTTTCGGCCCCATCTTAGGCCATGTTTGGCTTGAGCTTTTTATGGGAATTAAGACTATATGTGTAGGTATGTTAATACTAGTGTGGGTTATCAAGTTTAAGGAATTTCCTCGGGTCACTTTGAGCTCTCCTTAAGCCTCGTTTGCCTAGAACCGCTAAATACTGAAAAATATAACTAGATTGTCTTATATTAAAAGAAGAAAGATATGATTGTTTCTTTCCTCAAAACACTCTCAAAAGTATCTAACACACTTCCTAAGGTTGATACCCACTCTCAATTCCTAAGGAATTTAGTAATTTCCGGGAATTTCAGAGATCTTGTGAAACTAAGGTTTATCGGGTGATACTCCGGGAACTAAGGTTCCTAATGTTCACCAACACCTCCAACTAATTATAACCTTCTCCATCTTTAAAAATTAGGGTTTCCTAAGGTTCACAATTAAATAAGACCTTAATCACAGTTTAAGAAATTTGGGGTATTACATCCTCCCCCCGTTAAACAAAGCTCCGTCCCCGAAGCTCAATTTACCTCACAAAACAATACATTCACATACTCCAAGAAATTAAAACAATACTCCACACAATAATTCTCAGTTAACCTCATCAACCACAAATGATTCAGCAACATCACACAAAACCTCAGACACACCAGTCACACAATATAAACCATTCACAAATTCAACGATACCACATATATGAAATCATTAAGAGGACAACTCCTAAAATAACATCCAAGTATTACCAACCATTTCTGGCACCAACAAACATTCACAATCACAAACATTCACAAACACTAGTAGTCATTCACCACTTACCATACGACTCTCCCCCCTAAAAAGAAAGTTTCTCCTGAAACTTAATAATTAACCTTAAAAAGAAATTTCCATCTACAGCTTAATAATTAACCTTAACCGTGATAACTTCCTGAATCCTATGAAGATTCATTAGTATCTTCACTGCCTTTCTTCTGGTTATGGGTCCACAACGTTTCCGCTGCGCTACTCTGATAAGCGTTTCCACCACTCTTACCTCCATTATCCTTCTCGTACCTACACTCGAAGGCTCTATGTCCTAACCTTCCACAATTAAAACACTTCACCAACCTTCCTTCACAATCTTCACCTGGATGGTTCTTTCCACAAATCTTGCAATAAAAGTATCTACTTCCTTTATCATTGAATCGCCGTCCCGGGTAATTGGGTCTGGCTCCCCCACTTGGTTCAACTTCTATTTTAGCCCTCTTATCAAAGCTCTCAGCCTTACGAGTCTCCATTCTCCTTTTCCGCCCCGTTTGTACTTCCTTCCTTCTCTATTGTACTCTATAAAGATTAGCAGCTTTATCGTACGCCTCTTGTAGAGTAGTTATAGGTATTACACTCAGAGCTTCTTGTAAATCCCAATTTAACCCTTCCAAGAAACGTTGAACCTTAGCAGTCTCATCGGGTACCACATGCGAAGCAAATCTAGCAAGCTCCACAAACTTAGCATGATAAGTTTTAACATCATCCATTCGCTGCCTCAATCCAGTAAATTCCTGATATTTCTGCAACCTTACATGCTCCGGATAAAATCTTTTCCTCATCGCATCTTTCAACATATTCCACCCAAAACCCGGATTTCCTTTAAGTCTCTCCTCCTCCGCAGTCCACCACAGATCAGCCTCACCTTTAAAATAAAATACAGCCCCACTTACCTTCTTTTCTTCAGGACAATCAATAATATCAAATATTTTGTCAAACTCTCTGATCCACTCTTCCAGAATTACTGGATCCTCTTCTCCTGAATAAGTACTGGGTTTCATAGCTGCTATCCTCCGGGAGAAATCCTTGGGTATTTCAGCTCTAGCCTCGTGCTGCTCCAGGATTCTTCCCATACTCAGTGTCAACTCCCTCAGTTCATCCATCTGTCCTCTCCCCTCTCCATTACTCCGTCCACTCCCCTCTCCATTATTCTACACAGAGATATGTTAGTTACAATATAAATAGTTAACTATAATCAATCAAGCACACAACACACAAATATCACAGCAAACATATTTTCAGAACCACATGGTTCTGCCTAGACTCCTAAACCTAAGCCTGGGTCACCTTGCTTCCTAAACAAACCTGATTTTCCCCTCCAGCTAACCTGTAGCTCTGATACCACTCTGTAACGCCCCGGTTTACCACCACCATTTACTTAGCCTCTTCTTTTTTTTTTGATTCTAGATTCTAGAGAGACATGTTATAACCCAAGTAACCGCTTATATTATACATGCGTCAGTCTTTTTACATAAGGTCCCCTAATACTATCACCGGGGTGTTACCGCCACACTTACTAAAGACTAGTAAGTGTAAGGCTATTACCACCACCACCCCTACGCTAGCTATCTTACATCGCTGTTACTATCAAAAGAGTGACACAACCAACCCGTCACTTTACACCTTGGTACCAAAAGACCCCTTCCAGCCAACTACTATGTTAGCTCCTACTCCTATTTTACACCAAAAGTAAAGGGGTATCAAAAGGCTATTACATCGCTAGCATCTAACTAGGGACCACTTGCATATACTCGTACACTGTGGAAAAATCATGAGTGATGGACTGACTGGTGCCATTTTCCGGGTGCCTAAAACCTTGTATCTTCTTGTTCCACACTTCATAAATTATCTCGGTGACCCCAGGCTGTAAACTTCTACGATAGGTGACAAACATGAAAATATAGAAAGTATCGGTGGACTCGTCCTCGGTGCAGAGAAGGTGTCCATCCCAGTTACCCTGAATTCACAGAATACATATACACAGGAAAACACAACCAAATAAAATCAGTAAAAACTGAGTAACACTACCACACCCCGTAAAAACTTATTTTCTCTTTAAAACCTTTGTTCCCAGCAAATATTAACAAATATAACAAATCAGAATAGATCACACACCATTTACCTGTACCATGAATTATCAAGAGATAATTAATATCAAATACAAGATATTTCCAAATGAAGTCCACCACCACCACCCACCCTATGTCCTTAAGTGTGCACACCCCCCTATTGAGAACTTCTGCCCAATAGGAGTAGATCATAGTGGCAGCTCCACTTCATTAGTAGGAGCTTATATCGTTGCCGGAACGTCGGCTTGGCCTTAAAGGCTCTCACAAGAGGCATAGCCTTAGGATAACCATGATATCAACATCACACAATACTTTCCACCACCACCACAAGAGGTTATCCTTAAACACATTTGCAAACCATGAGTAAGATATCATAACCAAGCTTTACACAAGTAGTAGTTCACACATCAAGCTCACCACTTGTAAAATAACCTTAATAATATCATAAAAATACCATTCAAACTCCAATAAATCAGAGAATCAAACAATCTCCAAGAAACCACCTTAGAAAGCTTAAATTCTTATTTTTAGCCAAAATCACTATTCACCAACTTAAACAACTTCCCAAAAGATTCTCGGCATAAAATTTAACCATCATCCAATATCAACAACACAAGTATCTCCTCAAAATTTCAGCTCAAGATCAATTCGGAAACCCATTCAAACATTCGGAAAGGCTTAAAGCACATTTTCTCATTTTTAGCTTCTTTACCTTGTCTAACCGACTTAAATTTCTCCATTCGACTTGATTTTTCAAAATAACCATATATTCACTATTCAAGACTACCCTCAAAATTTTAGCTCAAACCCATGTCGGAAACCCATCCAAACAATTCCTAAAGCTTAAAGCTCATTTTTCTCCATTTTCAAAGTTCTTTAGTGTTTTCCTACTTCCCAACCTTATTTCGACTTGATTTTCTAGGATGTTCTCTAACTATTCATCCCTAGTTTACTGTAGAAATTTTAAGAAAATAAGAGATAGGATTCGTAGATAACAAAACAGAATGACTTAAGAAGGAAAATAAGCTTAAAGGGTGAAAGTGATGTGCATAGATGTTACCTGTCCTCTCCTAGCCATTTTGAAGCTTTTCTACCTTGATTATAAGTTGCTTGAGCTCAAAATCTCCAACAACCAAGTCACCCACCTTGGAGTTTGGCTTCCACTCCTTAAACTTGCCTTTTTCCGTGATTTTAGCTTAATTACTACCTTAGATTTGTGTTTCCAATGGAGGAGTGTTGTTGCCTATGCTCCAATGGTGTTTTCTAGCTTAGGAGAAGCAAGGTAGATGAAGAGGAATGGCCACCTTGCTCACCTACCATGGCCGACCTCCACCCCCCCTTTTATACTAAAATTTCATCCTTATCTTACTATTTGTAATTATTACTTCTAGAATTGTCCATAGCCATAGATTTGTGTTAGGTGACAAAAACCAATCCTAACCACTCATTCCAAACCGCCATTGAATGGATAAGGAGGGGGCAAGTTGATTTTGTAATCATTGGCAAATAGTAAGGAGGTGTGAATAGTAAGGAGGTGTGAATAGTAACCGAGATATTTTTCTCCTCCTTCCTTGATATTTTCGGCCCTATCTTAGGCCATGTTTGGCTTGAGCTTTTTATGGGAATTAAGACTATATGTGTAGGTATGTTAATACTAGTGTGGGTTATCAAGTTTAAGGAATTTCCTCGGGTCACTTTTGAGCTCTCCTTAAGCCCCGTTTGCCCAGAACCACTAAATACTGAAAAATGTAACTAGATTGTCTTATATTAAAAGAAGAAAGATATGATTGTTTCTTTCCTCAAAACACTCTCCAAAGTATCTAACACACTTCCTAAGGTTGATACCCACTCTCAATTCCTAAGGAATTTAGTAATTTCCGGGAATTTCAGAGATCTTGTGAAACTAAGGTTTACCGGGTGATACTCCGGGAACTAAGGTTCCTAATGTTCACCAAACACCTCCAACTAATTATAACCTTCTCCATCTTTAAAAATTAGGGTTTCCTAAGGTTCACAATTAAATAAGACCTTAATCACAGTTTAAGAAATTTGGGGTATTACAATAAGTCTCAGATAATATATATATCTTATTGTCTTAATGCTACAACGTTTTTCTTACGTTCCTTATATTACACATATAAGATAGCATCATTGCCGCTAGTTCATTTTATAATGTGTTCATATATACGAACTGTACTGTTATCGGGCAACAGTAATAATAATAAGCAGCATTAATATACAACTCAAGCATATTAATTCACACAAGCAGACATTCAATCTTAACACAGATTTTCACACAATGTCTGAACTGAGGAAATCCTCAGAGACAATCAAGCCACATAAATAACATACCATTCACCCGGATTGTATTATGGTGGAGTATGAATCAGCAAGATCCTATGCTCCGTGTGTCGTCTCTAGCAGTCTAAACAACACATAATGCTACTGATTAGCATCCCGTATAACAGTACAACTCTACGGTACCCCATACCGTCACTAATACCTCCCGGTTAATCCCCCGTTATAAACTGACAATGTTTGTCGGGTTTTCGGCTTAACTCGAGATTGGTAAACGTTTTATTACATGCGTAGTCTGCCTTGTATATTAATATACTTATTGTTGAACTTTGTTATCGCATGTAACTTAATGTATATTTGTACATCGTATAGTTTGTTTCTTTATTGCATGTATGATCTTTTGTCATGCACTATACATCTCACCTTAGTGTTTATTTTTCCAAGGTTTGTCTCTCTTTTTTTTTAATGTGGTATAATTCATATGCAAACAATACTTTTGAATCACATAAATCCTTATTATCCCATGTAAACTTCTTAACATTAGGATTCCATATCCAATGTTTATAATTCCTTCCTCTTCATCTATTATCATTTTAATTATGATAATTTATAGTTATTGAACCATGTCACCATAACATATATTTATTATATACATGTATTATGGAACTATTCATTACATGGTAAGTCTTATAATATATATTCATTTTTTTAATGAATACTTCTTATATTATAAATGTTATAACTCTTATAACATTAAAAACCATATTGTAAATTTCATTCAAAAATATTAATATTTCCGAACAGCACCTATCTTTCTCAAGTATTTACAAAATCCACCACACATTTTACATAATGTTATATTATAGTTATATAACATGTATTTTGACATTTATGTCATTAAAACAATTATAACCTATAGTTATATATTGTTATAAAATACCATACAGCACTAAAAACTCTCGGTATTAATTAATTCCCACCAAACTTCCATAATTTACAAATCAACCCCAAATTATATTTCCTTGCTACACTTATAGTATATACCTTATATTATAATCCTTATTCCTTAACATAATTATAACCCATGGTTATATTTTCTCAAATAACCGAACAGACCCCATGGTCTATTTAAATTTAATTTCCACCACTTAACTTCTTATAATCACCAAATAACCCCATTTAATAACATATAGTTTCTAATATCACCAACACTATATATTATACATATATCTTCATAAAACTTCATATATAATTCCAAAAATTACCAAACTATACAAAAGGATAAATATCATTATTAACCTTATACTTTCTCTAAATCTCGGTTTCACCACATATGTTACCCATTTGTAACAATTTTATGAAATATCTTATATTATACTCATATAAATATAAACTCCAAATTTAACCAAATCAACTTCTAAAAATTCCTAATAACCCAAGGTTTGTACTAAACTCCATTTAGTACCCCAGGTTTTCGGAAATCACAATATCACCCCAAGACTTATAAATCTTTTACAATTTAATAACTATCTTATTATAAGGTAGTATTTTAATTCCTTAAATTCTCCAAACTTGGTCAAAGTCTCCTATATAGTCAACTTTGACTTCTAATACCAACTTGGACCCAAACCTTTCGGTAATTACAAATATAACCTATAGTTTTCTATTTTTACTATTTTGACACAAAACTTTATAAAATGTTATAATTTTTATTAAATTCATTTAAGAACCCTAAAGTCCTCTAAATTAAGCTCAAGGCTTTATATTTTCCAGTAATTATGGTTTGGCCCCAAAGTTAATTATATAAGCATAAATCTAACTAAATAAGCTTATAAACTTAAATTAAAATGGCCTAATGACATGGCCTTATTACAACCTTGAACTTGCAAAATAAATTACACTTTAAATGTCTCAAAATATAGTATATACTCACGGTCTCACTTGGATTTAATTATTTTTTCCACATAATGTCATAATTTGACCATTATGTTAATTAAATCTCTTAAATGACAAGCTTAATTTATCTTAGTCATTTTTTTCCATTTTTAGGTTAATATAACCCATATTATTAAGTTCACTCTCGGCATATTTAATATATACACTAAGAATTCATAAAATCATAAGTTTTAAGGTGTTTATACCTTGGTTTCTCCTTATATGTACTCGGTCACTTGAAGGAAAATTCACCACATCATTTAGACATGTTTCATACACCAAAAAAAGATATGGTTATACTCCAAGCTTGAGCTTAACCATAAGGAACAATTAATGTAAGATTTAAGGCAAAAATCACCTTAAAAATGCAAGGGAACTTCAAGATGGATTTGGCCTGAATTTAACACACCACAAGGTGTTAGATCCACCATATAAACATAGGAAGTAGCTAGACAACAACAAGCTGCCTTGGTATTAGGTTTTACCTTGGAAAAATGCCTTAAAGAAGGGTATTTCCTTTGGATCTCGGCCACCCTTGATCCAAATGGCTAACCAATTGATTGAACATGTAAATATGAAGATTAGGAGTGTGTAAACTCATAAAAATCAGAGGAAGAAAATCGGATGAAGAGTAGAGATCCTTAAGGTATGTTTTTACCTTAAAATGTAGATTTGAACAACCTTGGTCCCTATACTTGGTTCAGCCGAGTTTAGATCTTGTTCTAACCTTAGAACACTGAGAATAAGCCATAGGAATTGATTAGCCACGAGATCTAAGTGTTGGTGGTGAAGAGATGAAGAAAAAGAGTCAAAACAAGCCTTAAACCATTACTTAGAAGCTTAGAAGATGGATTTACCTTCCTAACTCAATAGCTTCGGTTGGGAGAGCTTTGAGGAGCTGCTTCATCGGCTGGGATGAAGCTAGGAGAGAGAGAATGATTGGAATGGGTATTATTTGATTGAAAAAGTAATTTTGATTAGTTTATGTTTTGTTAATGTAAGATGACTCACCAAGGAGATAAGAAGGGACAAGAAATCGGCTGATGGAGAGGAAAGTGAGGCTCACACGGTTTTCCAGCTGGAGGAGTCAAATAATGGAGCCAAAAGAGAGTGTATAGTTTATTCAAAAGCTAAAAGGTAACCCTTAATTTAGGGTATTATGTTGGAGTCTTGTCTTTAGTATAAACAAGTGGCTAATTCAAGCCTCTCATGTTGTAGCTGCCGATCTCATATGGTCCAAGGGGTCAACTTTGACCTCTTGACCAATCTTAGTCAATGTTGACTCAAGCGGGCCCCACTTTAGGGTTTTATTAATATTTTAATATTAAATTTGTAAAAATCTGTAAAATTTGGAATTAAATTCCTAATATGATATAATGTGATATAATATCATATTTAAAGGTAATTATAACCTTTAAGCCCATTAAAAACTAATTTAGAAGGCAATTTCACAAAAACGTGCTTTAAGGTGTTTTAGTGCACCTTTTTGTGTCACAGGGTGTTCCTGGGCTTAGTTTTCTTTGAGGACAGTTTTGTTGTGTTCCTTGTCTCATTTTAATACTTAGGAATCCACTTTGGATCCTATTTGGGGTCATACATTCTTTATGGTGCTTTAAAGCACATTTTTGACTTTACCGATCTTAAGACATGTTTTGCCTTGTTGAGATCTTTTAGATTGTTCCCCAATAATATTTAGATGTTTATTAACCATCTAAGATCATTAATAGATCATTTACTTATGTTTTAAAGGTTAGGGGTATTTCACCCGTCCTTAGACTCTTTCTCGGGCTTCTTCCTCTTCTTCTAGCCCAGAGTCTGTAACACCCCTACCGCTGATTCCGTCATTACCGTCTAATCACCTCGTACTTCCATACTTACACAGCGGATAGTCCATACTCATTGTCGGGTGATACAATGCCGTTAGCCACCCACGTGACTAACAAGGCCTACTTCCACTTCAACATTGGTCTGATGGACCGGAAAACCCATGTACTAAAACAATTACAATCCATACTTCAATTACAACCAAGTACAATAATTCTCCATTCAATACATTACTCAATGCTTACCATACAATATATCGAGTTCTTATAAGTACAACACTAATATACACCATCTTCCACTTGTCTATACATACTCATTAAGAGTCTAACATTTACCGGTTCCTCACAAATCTACATACTTTCAAGTGCATGAGGGTGTATGTAACACCCCAACTCAATCCAAATGTGGTCTCGCAACTTAACAGCTTATACATATACATGTCACAGCGGAATTCTTTACACTCCAGGACCTTGCCACGGTCTGACTACAGAATATACCGAACATTAGTACAACAACCTTAACCAATTACATTTCCTTCTTACAATCCCCTCATATCCTATACATCTTACTAACTCAATTTCCATACGAGTGTACATGCACAACTCGTAGGCCACACTTAACCCTTCACACTTGTACCCCTTCTTACTCTCGCGACGGCCGCCTCCTGATGTTCACCTGTGTAGTAAAAACAGCCCCCAAAGGGGGTCAGCACGAATGCTGGTACGATCCCCTCATGGCCCCCAAGCTAACGTGGCTACGACGACTAATTGTCTATAGCATAGAGGTGGATTAGATGCACAACATAATAGAAAGTGCAGTAAACAACAACTCAGATATGAACAATCAAAGTTCACACACAATGAACGACTTAAATGCGTTCCCTTAATTAGAGAGTTAATTATTTAACTCCTTAAGTAATGTTCCCTCTTAATCTTAGTCCATCCTTATCTCACCTCAATCTTAGTCTTATCTTAATCTTATAAACAACCATCCTTTAATAAGGAGTGGATGTAGCTTATCTTAATCTTAATAATACAAACCATCCTTTAAAAAGGAATGGTTGCAACTTATCTTAACCTTACCTTAATCTTAATCTTAACTTATTCTCAGTATACAAACCGTTCCTGGAGGGAAATGGTTGTATCCTAAGTCCAAACCTGGGATTTAGGTGATCCCACCGCACCATCTTAATGCCACCTACCCTGGACGGGAGTCCAGCGTAGCTGAGCCGGCAACCGGCCCTAGGCTACAAGTCCGAAGACAAGTCCTTAAGCGGAAGTCGAATATGCTATAGATACCGACCCCCTTTCCTTAGCATGCATGACCGGAGTCAGTCCCGGGTTTCCTCACTCAAGTTCCAGTTCGTAGTAGTCTCAAGACCATTTTGTTGGTTAACCTCTTTCGGTTTATATCAAACCCATATTAGGGAGTGTTCCTTAGTCTCACTCAATTCCTTACTAAACGTTGGTTAGTAAGTTCTCACGGTATGTTGTGTTAGTTTTCAAACATCACACAACAATACAATAAACATAATATTCCGGTTGCATGCTTTATCTTGTTTAGTGAAACACAAAAACAAATACCACAAGCCGAGGGACACCTCGTTAGCAAGCAGGTCACAAGAAGAACTGTACCGTTCACCGTTGGTCGTTCGGTTGCTTACTCTCCTCTGGAGTCCAAATTCTCAAACCCTAAAACATTCATTCAATTTTAGGTTGTTAATTACTTTTCCAATAAAACTAACTTACTTAACTCACTTAGTCACTAATGATCCCCATCTAACACCACTTAAGTTCTTATAAACTTAATCTTAAGTGAATCACTCCTCATAACTTATACTTATTCACCCACTTAATTATCATTGTTACCCACCAAACATGTCTTAAACCACCTTATATCATCATTACATATCAATCCCCACCATTGGATATCATTTCCTAACCTTAAACAAAGTTTTTGATCAAAACAGCACCGCGTCCGAACTTGTGTCCGAGCTTACCAAGTTCGGACGCAAGTCGAGACTCAAAAGGGTGCAACCAGACGTGTGTCCAACATGTGTCCGAACTTCCCTAAGTTCAGACATGGGTCGAGGAAAATCAAAGGAAGAATTTCAGGTGTCCGAACATCTAAGTCCGGACGGTAGTTCGGACTCTAGCCGAGACTCAAAAAATTCTAATCGCAACAGGGCATGTCCGAGCTTCCAAATTCGGACGGAAGTTCGGACAGGCCAGAATATTCATCTTCTACACCCTTAAACCTTATCTCCTTTCTTGCAAAAAATGCCCAACTCTTCCACAAGTGTCCCATTATGTCTTAATACCATATAGGCTCTTAAACTCACCTTAGAACATCCTTTAAAACCTCCTTAACCATTTTCTCAATCCTTACAAGAATTTCTAACACTTGTTACTTATTTCATTATTTTCCAACATGTAATTTTTGTCTAAAACTCTAACTATCCAAAGTGTTCCTTCCCAATCAATATAACTCCTCCTTAACATCATTACATTCCATCTTTGCTTCGTTAAACCTTCCAAGGTCATCTTGCATGTCCATGCACAATTTCTCTTCTTTTCATTTGTTACTCATCACTCCTAAACTCTTGAGCTTACTTATACATTGCTTCCCATTACCTTAACACCTTGACATGGTTCTTCATTTACCCTGACCATGTAACACCCTCCTTAGACATTCCACCTCTTTTATGCATCTTATTCACCACCCTCATGATCATACTCTCTTTTACATTCCTAGTCATTTTCCTTGACATTTGACAACATTCTCCCACACCTTTCTCTTCCATCACCTAAGTCCACTCATTAACATCTAAACTAAACCTCATTAGTCCACTACTAGCATCATCACACTTACACAAACTATCCAAACTCCTCATTGTTTTATTCTCTAGGTCATACCTAAATCACCTTAAAGCATTATACACCTTTCCATCCAAATCTTTGCTCAAGTCTTAGCATTCCTCATCACATGATTTCGGTGTGTTTAATACACCCACCTAATGTACGAGTTAATATAATCGTTCGTAATTGTTCAGTCATGTCTAATGACAACGTCTCATTAGAACGACGTGTCTCTAAGTTACCCATCTCAAATGGCGGGTCACACACGGCAGTAGCCACTCCAGCGGTAGAGTCTCCGACCGACGAACCATCTGTAGTCCGTTGGAAATTTATCCAGATACTTACGGTTACCACACGGTACCCTAGTATCGTTAATGGATCACAATTCACAGAAAGAGCCACGTCCTCTTGATAAACTGACCTATACCATTGCATTTGTTTTATTATTTTTCCTAACACAGCAGACTAAGGTCGTTAGTCCAATCCTGAGTATGTCGACTCGGGATCCAGTGTTAGATACGAAAGCGGCGTTAAAGAGGCCAATGCTCCGTAAATAAGTGTAACGCCCCGGTTTACCACCACCATTTACTTAGCCTCTTTTTTTTTCCTTTTTTTTTTGATCTAGATTCTAGAGAGACATGTTATAACCCAAGTAACCGCTTATATTATACATGCGTCAGTCTTTTTACATAAGGTCCCCTAATACTATCACCGGGGTGTTACCGCCACACTTACTAAAGACTAGTAAGTGTAAGGCTATTACCACCACCACCCCTACGCTAGCTATCTTACATCGCTGTTACTATCAAAAGAGTGACACAACCAACCCGTCACTTTACACCTTGGTACCTAAAGACCCCTTCCAGCCAACTACTATGTTAGCTCCTACTCCTATTTTACACCAAAAGTAAAGGGGTATCACAAGGCTATTACATCGCTAGCATCTAACTAGGGACCACTTGCATATACTCGTACACTGTGGAAAAATCATGAGTGATGGACTGACTGGTGCCATTTTCCGGGTGCCTAAAACCTTGTATCTTCTTGTTCCACTCTTCATAAATTATCTCGGTGACCCCAGGCTGTAAACTTCTATGATAGGTGACAAACATGAAAATATAGAAGTATCGGTGGACTCGTCCTCGGTGCAGAGAAGGTGTCCATCCCAGTTACCCTGAATTCACAGAATACATATACATAGGAAAAACACAACCAAATAAAATCAGTAAAAACTGAGTAACACTACCACACCCCGTAAAAACTTATTTTCTCTTTAAAACCTTTGTTCCCAGCAAATATTAACAAATATAACAAATCAGAATAGATCACACACCATTTACCTGTACCATGAATTATCAAGAGATAATTAATATCAAATACAAGATATTTCCAAATGAAGTCCACCACCACCACCCACCCTATGTCCTTAAGTGTGCACACCCCCCTATTGAGAACTTCTGCCCATAGGAGTAGATCATAGTGGCAGCTCCACTTCATTAGTAGGAGCTTATATCGTTGCCGGAACGTTGACTTGGCCTTAAAGGCTCTCACAAGAGGTATAGCCTTAGGATAACCATGAAAACACAATACTTCCACACCACACAAAGAGGTTATCCTTAAACACATTTGCAAACCATGAGTAAGATATAACCAAGCTTTACATAAGTAGTAGTTCACACATCAAGCTCACCACTTGTAAAATAACCTTATAATATCATAACAATACCATCAAACTCCAATAAATCAGAGAATCAAACAATCTCCAAGAAACCACCTTAGAAAGCTTAAATTCTTATTTTTAGCCAAAATCACTATTCACCAACTTAAACAACTTCCCAAAAGATTCTCGGCATAAAACTTTAACCTTCATCCAATATCAACCAAACAAGTATCTCCTCAAAATTTCAGCTCAATATCAATTCGGAAACCCATTCAAACATTTGGAAAGGCTTAAAGCACATTTTCTCATTTTTAGCTTCTTTACCTTGTCTAACCGACTTAAATTTCTCCATTCGACTTGATTTTTCAAAAATAACCATATATTCACTATTCAAGACTACCCTAAAATTTTAGCTCAAACCCATGTCGGAAACCCATCCAAACAATTCCTAAAGCTTAAAGCTCATTTTTCTCCATTTTCAAAGTTCTTTAGTGTTTTCCTTCTTCCCAACCTTATTTCGACTTGATTTTTTAGGATGTTCTCTAACTATTCATCCCTAGTTTACTGTAGAAATTTTACGAAAATAAGAGATAGGATTCGTAGATAACAAAACAGAATGACTTAAGAAGGAAAATAAGCTTAAAGGGTGAAAGTGATGTGCATTGTTTTTCTCACACAATAATCTCACACACACCAAGTCCTTTCTCATCTTATTTTTTCACCCAAATCAACTCATTCACAACAAACTCAATATAGTGCAATAATCTTAAATTGCATAGCACTAAGGCTCTTAAATGACATGGCTCCTAGGCCCTTAAATGACTTAAACTTAAACACTGAATTTCCCACATATAAAAGCTCTCAACCTGCAAATACACCCATCAATCTCATAGTAGTTATAATGCTCTTAAAACTCATCTTAAACTTGTACTATCAACTCATTCCCATTGGCTCCTTAGTCACAAGTTCATAAGTGTAAACACCCCATCCAAAGCCTATCGTGGTTATCGCAATCTGAACATTAATCGAATACGTCGCAGCGGAAATAAACAACACCTGGACCTTGCCACGGCTGATCGATAGAATATACCGGCTTAAATACTTACAATACTTATCCAAAAACACTTACCCAACTTACATCAATATTCTCAATACCACAACCAACCGAGTACTAGTATCTTATACACAATCCCAAACTTACATCAGCTTAATATAAACAGTCGGGTGCACAGGCGCAACCCGAACTCAAAATAAGTCCCCACCTAAGTCTAACCGCTCCTACTCTCGTAGGCGTCCTCATGGCCTCTACCTGCAAGTGTAAAAATAGCCCCCGGGGGTCAGCACGAATGCTGGTACACCCTCTCATGGCCCCCAAGCTAACGGGGCTACGACGACTAATTGTCGATAGCATGGAAATTGATTACATACACAAGCATTTATGAAGTGCAATAACAATAACCACAGATGAACATGTATAGTTCACAAACAATGAACGACTCAAGCGTTCCCTTATCAAGTGGGTTAGTAACCCCTCCTTAGTCCTCATTTCCTTAATCTCAGTTCCTTACCTTACCTTAATCTTAATCTCAGTCTCAATCTTAATCTCAGTATACAAACCTTTCCTGGAAGGGATTGGTTGCATCTAATTCGAACCTGGGATTTAGGTGATCCCACCGCACCATCTTAATGCCACCTACTCCGGACGGGAGTCCAGCGTAGCTGAGCCGGCAACCGGCCCTAGGCAACAAGTCCGAAGACAAGTCCTTAAGCGGAGGGCGGATCTGATTCAGATACCGTCCCCCTTTCACTTAGCATGCATGACCGGAGATCGGTCCCGGGTTTCCTCACTCGAGTTCCAGTTAGTAGACATCTTAAACACCATATGCTAGCTAAGCCTTAACGGCATTAACCAACAACCATCAACTTAACTCTTATTCTTAACTCAGTAAGTACTAAACTTGGTTAGTAACAATCTCAAATCTCGCGGGTTAGTGTAAATATAACACAATCACAACGAGAACAATATAACCGGTTGCATGCTTTATCTTGTTTTAGTCATAGCAAGTAAACAGATAGCACACAAGCCGAGGGACACCTCGTTAGCAAGCAGGTCACGAAAAGGATTGTACCGTTCACCGTCGATCGTTGTTTGTTTAACCTTCTTCGGGGTCCCAATTCACAAACCTAAAACATTCATTCATCTTTAGGTCATTAGTTATTTGTACCTTTCTTAACTCACTTAGTCTCCAAAGATTCCCATTTAATACCCTCTTAAATCTTGCCACTTAACTTACAACCTTAACTTTAAACATTAAAACTTATACATAATCTTAACTTAATTCCTTAAGTTCTTAGGGTCCTAATCATTACCACCCTACCAAAGGTATACCTCATTACCTATCACCATTCTTAGAATTCAAAATCTTTTTTTTTTTCTAAGTGTTAAGGGTCGACCGACCCACCGACCGACCCTACCCTGGGTCGGTCCATTACAGAAACTCTTCCGTCTCTTGAAACCCATCCGACCGACCCAGAGCTAGACCGACCGACCCAAACCCTCTGGGTCGGTCCCTTACAGAACCCATTTTCCTACTTAAACCTTGCCCGACCGACCCAAGGCTAAGCCGACCGACCCAAACCCCCTGGGTCGGTCCAGTCCAGAGGCATTCCGGATGGCTTAACTTGGCCCGACCGACCCAAAACTGGGTCGGACCCTGGGTCGGTCCTCTACAGACCTTCCTCTTAAATTGCCTCTTTCAATTCCAAACTCTTCCACAAGTGTTCTAATATGCTATAACCTCATTTGGGCACCTCAAATTCACCTTAAGCCCTCCTCTAAACACATTAAATCGTTCACCAAATCCACCTAGTCATTATGCATTTTCCTTGTAATAATGCTACATTTGTAATGCTTTCCTCTTGATACCCCAAACCTTAATATATTTTTAAACACTTAAATATGGTGTATTAAGACTAAAAAGAGTCTTAGAAACATTAGTAAACAAATTTAAACAAAAGAAAACACAAAATGTGCTTTAAAGTCAATAAGAGCCAAAATGTGCTCTAAGCTTGGGATAAACTTGGTTAAGAGCTAATGAACTTACCAAGACCTCACTTATACACTAATGAACATATTTGATCAATTACCAAAGAAAACCAAGCTTGAAAACAAGTTTAAACACAAAATGTGCTTTAAGGAGTCTTAAAGCACATTTTTGAAAAATTGTTTGTAAATGAGTTTTGAGTGGCTAGATGTCCATCATTACTCTTAAATATATATGTGTACTATATAATATCACATTTGGGTGTCTTATTAATGGGAAATCAAAAATTTCACTTCTATGTGCCTTGTTTTCATGAATAGTGATTTTTATAAGCTATTTTGTAACATATGTTGTATAAGTAATTAAATTGACAAACAAAGACTATATTACCCTCATTATAATAAAGGGGCCGGTTTTCTAAGGTGTGGTGACTCACCACACTCTTGTTATTTTGTTAAGTAAATAATGGTGACTAATGAATATACTATTTACTTTAAAGCTACAAATATCTTCTAAAGTAAACCAATCTTCATTCTCTCATTTCCTTTCTTCATTCACACGGTTTCACCTTCTTCATCCCTTCTTGCTGCTCTCTCACGGTAATACCACTACCACCATTAAAACACAAGCTTTGACCTCTTGTTAAATCTTGCTCACTTGTCCAAATCAAAAACAAACACCACCATCTTCTTCCTCTCCTCAAGCTCTTCATTTCTATCTTCTCCAAACTTCAAGACAACCATTTCGGTGCCATGGAGTTTCTCCATTGAAGGAGCTTGAGCTTGTATTTTTACATATTGTTACTCTCCTTTGCTTCTAGGTAAGGAATCTCAAACAAAAATCAAGTTTCCTCCTTGTTTTTGTCATGTCCGAAAATATGTATTGAAGGAGCTCTTTGTGTGACCTTATTCTAGCTTCATTCCAACTCTTCATGGACTAGGTGGAGTCCTCTCTTGCTAGATATTCAAACTCTCTTCAAAGAGCAAGGTAAAACAACTACATTAATGTTTTTGAAACAATGTAAAATTAGGGTTTACAATGAGATGGAGCTTATAGCTTGAATACTCATTATAATGTTTGTATATTGTTTAGAACTTGTCAAGGAATCAAGTACTCTATCGGTTTTCTAAAGGAAACAAGAAAGAAGTTATTTTGCAAAAGAGGTAATCTACTAACCTAATGTTGTTTTAAATGCCTTAGGAGAAATGAGCTTATAAATGCTTATTAAACTACCTAAAGAGCAAATGGTGAATGACTTAGTAAAGTGTTCTCAAGAGCTTAGTAAAAGGCATATGTGTTGTTGAGTGTATTTGCAGGTTAAAGGCAAATATATTGTGGAAATTCAGTGTTTATGATTTATGCATCTTAAGGGCCTAAGAGCCATGTCATTTAAGGGCCTAAGTGCCATGCAATTTAAATTATGCACTATATGTGATGTAGTGCTTTGTGAGTGGAGTTTGTGTAATAAGTACTTGATGGATTTTTAGTGTTCTTGGTTATTTGTTGGTAAAAACAAGGTGTTTTGGTTAAGTAATGTTCTAGGGGAACCTATGTTGAAATTTAGGTAACAAATGTGAAGTTCTAGGTGTTAAAATGAGTTTGACAAGTTAAGGAGTATTTAAAATGGTTAAGTGTTGTTCTTGTGTAGGAAACATGCATTAAGGTGATTTAGGATGTAACAAGGACTTAGGCATGAGCTTGAGATTTTAGTATGTACCAAAGTCATTTTGGGACTTAGGTAAAGACTTAGGCAAACTTTGGTAAATTAAGGAGAAAGTATGAACTTGAAAAAGGAATTGTTAAGATGGATATAAGGAATTAGTTGTGAGAGATGAGGCTTGGGAGATGATGTTAAGATAAGGAGGAAACATTTTGGGATAGTAGTTATCATAGGTGAGAAACACCATTTAGAAACCTAGTGTAAAATGTTGTAAGTGTTAAGGAACTTACAAGGAGATAAGTAAAGGTTTAAGGAATTAGAAAAAGAGTTTTGTGAGTTTTAAGAATGGTTAAGTTGTGTTTGAAGTGCCCAAATGAGGTTAGGGGGTACTAGGTTATGTGGGGTGAAGTTTGGAGTTGAATGTAAAAAGGAAAACAAAGATTTGGGGCAGACCGGACTTGCGACCGGACTTGCAAGCCCGGTCGGGACCTGTTTACCCTGCGAGAATTGGCTTCTGGAATGGACCGACCTTGGGACCGGACTTGCAAGGTCGGGCTTGTAAATTGTGTACGGATTGAGTTACTGGAATCGACCGGACAGGACCGGACTTGGCAAGTCCGGTCGGGCTAAATTTCCGAAGGGGAGAAACTCTCTGGAATCGACCGGACATGGACAAGTCCGGTCGGCAAGTCCGGTCGGACCAAAACTTGTAAAAAAAAAAAAACAGAAAAGAATGTGACTTATGTAGTTAACCCTAGGGTGTGTATGAAGGTAACCTAGGGTAAGATAGACATTAAAACATGTCATACAATTATGTTAAACACTTAGTAATTTGGAGGTTAAGTAAGTAAATTAACCGACGTTCTTGAATTATGTATAGGAGTGACCTACGGGGGAAACCAAACGAGGCAAGGACCAAGGTATGGTTTTCTTGCAGTCTGTTGTCTAGCGGTTTACACCGGTTTGTGTGTTGTATGTTTTTCTGTGTGTTTACAACGTTATAAGATTTAAACATGTAATGAGTTTACAGTTGTTCATATTATTGTGACGTGATGTTGTGACTCGTTTCCCTTGTGTGTGTCTAACATGACTTACCACCTATTGTGTGTTGGTTGTTAAGTTCCACTATGAACTTCTAACAAGTGTTAACTGGGAAGTGAGGAATCCGGTTGTCCGGTCATGCATGTAAGTTAAGAGTAGATATCTGAATCAGATTCGACTCTTATGTTGTTAAGATTGTTCTCCTTAATTTGGCGTTCGATCTCCCGCTAGCTTCCTCCAAAGCTTACCTATTCTGACTTATGATCGGTTTAGTGGGAACCTGTGTTTGTGTGGTGTGTTCGGGTCACTAAATCCGAACCATCTGTGACTTAAGTTACTCGTTCGTAACAGAACGGTAATGAGTGTGTTTAACGAGCTTAACATGAGGGTGAATCACTCTCTAGGCTCTTATGTTATTTGACCCTTGTGGTTTGTTATTGTGGAACGAAGATCCACCGTGTATGTGATAATGAGCTGTGCACTATTGATGCTATGCTCCATGTTGTGTTATGTTATGTATGTAAATGAATGCCATGTTATCATGACAATTAGCTGCGCGTATCCCGGTAGCCGATGGGCTGCGCGTTAGCCATACCAGCCAAGGGTTGCTGACCCCCTCGGGGGATCCATATTTCTTATACTGCAGGATGAGGATCGAAGAAGCGGAGTGGCTTTAGATCCTAGGATGCGATTACTTTTGTATACTTTTGGATGTTGACCCGGGATGCGCCTGTGCTCCTGTGGCGTTATATACTTTTGGTTGTTGTAATTACAGTGATGTTATACAGTGACGGATATGTAAACACTCGGTATTGTATATGATGTATTTATGGTTTAGTTTTATGCTCGGGAGTCTGATCATCAGACCGGTACAATTGTATTCATTCTGCCTTGTCAACCACGTGGGTGGTTGACGGCGTTGTAGCACCGAAGCGTTAGTTACTGTTTAGTTATTTTAGTCCGCTGCGATTTCATTTAGTATCATGTGCGTATTAGGGGTGTTACAAAAAGTGGTATCAGAGCGAAGTATCGCTCTGATGACTAGAATACCGAGCTTAGGAATATACCGAGTTAGGAAACCTAACTACAGTTACCTAAGTGATCAGTTATGGAAAGGTTAACCACTAACTAAGTGTGGAAATACCTTATTGTCGGGAAGCGTTACGATCGTTGGACCGATAAGTGTGTAAGCATATTGCTAATGAATATTATGGATACAGATGTCAGGTAGACCGCGCGGTAGAGGCCGCGGAAGTGGTACTGGTACTGGGGGTGACCAGGGCGAGAACACTACGGCTCAGGTTATGGCTGAGGCTGTAGCAGCCGCTGTGGCCCAGATGGTACCCCAGCTTGTAGCTGCGATCCAGCAGGGGCAGATGCCCGGAGTTCAGCCACCACCGCCACCGCCACGAGAGACCAACTGGGTCAAGGCATTGGCAGATCTGAGACCCCTTCATTTCATGGGGAGACCGACCCACGTAAGCTGGAGGCGTACATCTCCGAGTTGGAGACCGCCTACGAGACCTTGGCTGTACCCGCAGAGGCTAAGGTCCGTCTTGCCGCTTACTATCTGAAGGGTTCGGCACAAAACTGGTGGAAGCTAGTGAGAGAGGACCGGATGGCGGATCCTCAGTTTGGCTGGAGGGAGTACACGGCTCTGCTGCGAGCCAAATACTACCCTGTGCACGTTCAAGAGGCCAAGCGCCTGAGCTGGATAGTCTGAGGCAGGGGGACAAGGTGTCGGTTGATGAGTATTACACTGCCTTCACCGGCCTTGTCCACCTGTTACCGGACCTGGGATACTCGAACCGGGTGCTGGTAAACCGTTTCTACAACGGTCTCAGCCACCGTCTTCGCTATGGGATGGGGCCAGCTGAGTATACTACCTTGCAGGTAATTTAAGTAAAGAGTGATGTGAATATGTATAGTCTACAAGTGAGTAATAATGTGAGTTTGTGAGTATGTATTGCGGGGCATGACTGACTATCCTAAATTCAGGAGTGCTATCATGCCGCTGCTAAGGTGGAAATCACCGTCCGTCTGAGGGACGAGGAGAATGCGCACAAGCGCAAGGCCACGAGCGAGGGCCAGAGTTCGCAGGGGTACGGGGGAGGAAAGAAGAAGAAGAAACCTTATCCCCAGCCCCAGAAGAGTCAGCACCAGGGTGACAAGGGCCAAGCCCAAACCACCACAGCTGAGGAGCCACTGAAGCTCACATATGCTTATGCGGCGAAGCCCCTACGCTCTTACCCACCAAAGGGTAATTGTTTAATCTTGTGTGATAAGTTGATGTGTATATTGATAAGTTGTGAAACAAGTACTGAGTGTGTATCGTGTTAGCAGCTAGCACGGGCTCTGGACCGGAGCGCCACTATTACTGTAAGTGGTGCAATGGAGACCACCCCGGCAAGGACTGCAAAGGAAATGAGGTGCAGTGTCGATACTGCGAGAAGTGGGGTCACCGTGACCACGAGTGTTACCGGAACCCCAACAGCAGAGTCAACAAGCCCAAGGGGCAGTGGAAGGGTAAGGCCACAGCAGCTATTGATGGCCCGAAGACGGCTAACCAGCCACCCACTGATCAGAGGCACACCGATTCCCAGAAGGGGAAGGGGTCGGGACCTAGCAAGGCCACCCTGAATGTGGTGGACCGGTCTGAGGCGCCAGGGCCCTCTTCTAGACCAGGTACCGCCTAAAGTTGAATGTAATAAGTGATTGCATACCGCATTTCATGCTTATGTGTATTAGTGAGTTCAAGTGTATCATCATGTGAGTAAGGAGTCAAAGTATAGTGTGAAAGACACCTAATTAGATAATTCTAAACTTAAAGGAACCTTCAATATATGTTATCCAATCCCACCCACACCAAACCCTGAAGAAACCACCATCAACATCACCGACTCCGATGGAGCAATGTCAGGTTATCCAGCCAGGTATGATACTCTTAAGTGGATACCTGACACCGGAAGCACAAGTCCATATCATCAGACGATGCGACGAACTTGGAGCTAAGCCTGGAGGTTTCTACACACCTGAATATCCGAACGGATCAAGAATGCAATTGAAGATGATGTGCATGGGTAAGGACTGGAACCCTTACACCAAGTCATATCAAGAAGTGCGAGCTGAAGATGGAGCAATAGTACCAAGTATACCTGAGGAGTTCCGTGCGGTCGTTAATCATGCCGTGGGAATTGCTCAACAAGTTGAAACGAAATCAATTCCAAGTGTGGAAGCAGATTTGTGTATTGTGAACTTCTACCAGAAAGGTGGACGGTTAGGTTTACACCAAGATAAGGACGAGTCACCCGAGTCTCTAAGTAAGGGAGTACCCGTGGTGTCTTGGTCCATTGGTGATACCGCAGTATTTGTGTATGGCGAGCAGAAGCGTGCTGATCTCGCAAGAAAGTTAATGTTAAAGTCAGGAGATGTGTTAATCATGGGTGGGCAGTCAAGGATGCTATATCATGGCATCAGGAAGATCAAACTGAATACCGCACCGTCGGCAGTGATCAATGCCACACACATGAAACCCGGACGTTTGAATTTGACCTTCAGACAATTCTAAGCCTTGTATACTTTGTAATGTGTTAAGCCAGTATATGTTAAGGAAGTTATGTATGTGTTAAGTTATATCAACCTTGTAAACCAACAATGTTGTAAAGAGAAAGTGTTAATGAATAAAGTGGAGTTATTGAAGTATATCAACCGTGTTGTTACCCAGTACTTATTAGTTTGCCAATGAATTAGGCTGTGCACTCGGAACGGGAGGTACACTGAGTGTCTGCAATGAGGCAGAAGCCGGCAAGAGCGGCACAATCCTCACCGGTACCTTTCCAGTGAATGGCGTGGATGCATCGATCTTGTTCGACTCTGGAGCCTCACACACATTTGTTTCGCTATCTTTTGCGAAGAGGCTGGGGTTAGATGGAGAGGAGATGCCAGACTTCTTGGTCACTCTCCCATCGAAAGAGCGGATCAGGTGTACCCGCTACCACCGAGATGTCATTGTACGAATAAGAGGTGAAGAGTTCCCGATCGACCTGATAGAGTTCGACGGACTTGGATTTGATGTGATTGTCGGGATGAACTGGTTGGAGCGGTACAAGGGCAGAATCCTGTGTGCCGAGCATCGACTGCTTCTTCGGAGTCCATCTGGGGTTACCATATCATACCGCCAGAGGCCCAGGGAGCCTTCGACTCAGATCATCACCGCCATGGCCATGTATCGTGAGTTACGACGAGGGAGTGATGTATACCTCTGCTATGTCCAGGACATAGAGAGAGACCCTGAGTTTAGCCCAGATGTGCCGGTAGTGTCGGAGTTTCCTGATGTATTTCCTAAGGAACTGCCGGGCATGCCGCCAGCACGACAGGTTGAGTTTGAGATCGACTTAGTTCCGGGCACTGGACCCATTGCGAAAGCACCATATCGTATGGCTCCAGCAGAGATGACAGAGCTCAAGGAGCAGCTGAGAGACTTGACAAGGGCTTTATCCGCCCTAGTGTTTCACCATGGGGAGCGCCGGTTCTCTTCGTGAAGAAGAAGGACGGTAGCCTCCGCCTGTGTATTGATTACCGGGAGCTGAATGCTGTTACGGTGAAAAACCGTTACCCTTTACCACGCATCGACGATCTATTTGATCAGCTGAGGGGTGCATCAGTATTCTCCAAGATAGACTTACGTTCCGGATACCATCAGATTGCCATCCGTGATAGTGATATTGAAAAGACAGCTTTCAGAAAGGTATGGGCACTATGAGTTCACAGTTATGCCGTTTGGCTTATCGAATGCACCAGCTAAGTTCATGGACTTAATGAACCGTTTGTTCCAAGATCAGTTGGACAAGTCAGTGGTAGTCTTCATCGATGACATTCTTGTGTATTCTAAATCAAGAGGTGAGCACGAAAGCCACCTGAGAAATGTGTTACAAACTCTGAGGAGGAACCAGTTGTATGCAAAGTTTTCGAAATGTGAATTTTGGTTGAGCCAAGTATCCTTCCTTGGACATGTGATTTCTGAGGCCGGGATCGCTGTTGATCCGGCAAAGATTGATGCAGTGCGCACCTGGCCTAGGCCGAAGACAGTTACCGATATCAGGAGCTTCCTCGGTCTGGCAGGTTACTATAGGAGGTTTGTGAAGGACTTCTCCAGTATCTCGAAGCCGATGACTTCCTTAATGAAGAAGGATGCACCATTCGAGTGGACAGTTGACTGTGAGCGTTCTTTCACGAGTCTCAAGGATGCTCTGACATCTGCACCAGTCCTGACTATACCAGACGGTCCAGATGGTTTTGAGGTCTACTGCGACGCATCAGGCAGAGGTATGGGTTGTGTATTGATGCAGCACGGGAAGGTCGTAGCATACGCCTCCCGTCAGCTGAAGAAGCATGAGGAGAATTACCCTACCCACGACTTAGAATTGGGTGCCATTGTCTTCGCATTGAAGATATGGCGACATTATTTGTATGGGGTAAGTGTGACAATCTATTCGGATCATAAAAGCTTAAAGTACTTGTTCACTCAGAAAGAGTTGAACATGAGGCAAAGAAGGTGGGTTGAGTTTCTGAATGACTACGATATTAACCTGCAATACAAAGAGGGTAAGGCAAATGTGGTAGCTGACGCACTGAGTCGCCGAGCACACTCTCTCCATTCGCTAGTCTCTCATACTGGCTTGGTTGAAGAGGTGCGGAGTGCTCAGATGACGGATCAGTATATGCTGGAGATCCGGCAGAAGCTTATTGATGGCACATTCGAGGGTCAGAAGTACGACTTCAGACTCCACGATGATGACCTGATTAGGCTGAATGGCCGCTTGTGTATACCTAGGAGTAGCGCTGAGTTGAAGGAGCGCATATTGAGTGAATCCCATTGTTCTACTACTTCGATTCACCCCGGAGCTTCAAAGATGTATAAGAGTATGAAAAGGTATTTTTGGTGGACTGGAATGAAGAAAGATGTTAGTGATTATGTGTTGAGGTGTCTCACTTGCCAGAAGGTCAAGTTTGAGCACCGACGGCCTGGTGGTATGGTACAGCCAATGCCAGTGCCTGAGTGGAAGTTCCATGATATCTCCATGGACTTTGTAGTAGGGCTTCCGCCTACAAGGGGAGGTCTGAATATGATATGGGTGATAGTTGACCGACTGACCAAAGTGGCCCGATTCATTCCGATGAAGGACACTTGGAAAGTGGCAAGATTGGCAGAACTGTTTGATAAAGAGATTGTAAGACATCATGGTGTACCGAAAACGATTGTATCCGACAGAGATACCAGATTCTTATCCAGATATTGGAAGTCTACACGAGAGGCATTGGGTACTGAACAAGTTGAGTACAGCGTTTCACCCACAGACCGATGGTCAGAGTGAGCGCACTATTCAGACACTTGAGGATATGCTACGTGCTTGTGCACTTGACTTTCAGACCAGCTGGATTGATAAGTTACATCTGATCGAGTTTAGTTACAACAACAGTTACCACGCTTCGATCAAGATGTCTCCCTTCCAGGCATTGTACGGTAGACCATGCCGCACGCCATTATGCTGGGATGAGTCGAGTGAGACGGTCATTATAGGACCAGAGTATCTTGAACAAGTTCAGGCAGAAGTTCGCCAGATCCGGGCTAACATGAAGGCAGCTCAGGATAGACAGAAGTCGTACGCAGATGTGCGCAGACGTGACCTGGAGTTCGCCGTGGGCGATCAGGTTTTTTGAGAGTATCCCCCATGAAGGGAGTATTTCGTTTTGGCCAGAAGGGCAAGTTGAGCCCAAAGTATGTGGGGCCTTATGTTGTGACGGAGCGGATCGGCCCGGTAGCCTATAGACTAGACCTACCCGCCGAGCTGGGCAAGGTACATGATGTATTTCATGTGTCCCAGTTGAAGAAGTATATGTCTCATCCGTCTCATGTGCTTCAGCCTGAAAGGCTAACCTTAGAGCCGACCATGCGATCAGTGGAGACTCCGGTACGGATTCTGGATGCTAAGACTCGAGACACTCGCCATAAGTCCGTGAGACTGGTGAAAGTTCTTTGGTCTAACCAGGACGTTGAGGAGGCCACTTGGGAGCTGGAAGATAAGATGAAGGCGAAGTACCCGTCATTGTTTACTTCTTAGTCCTTATATGTATAGGGTACGGGGCGTACCCCTTTTAAGGGGGGTAGAGCCGTTTCGGTTATGTGTGTACGACGTGTATTTGAATACATCGTCTATGTTATGTTGTTATGTTACAGACCGTTGTGTCTGAATGATGTGGATAATGTTGTATGGACCTTGTGTCCAATGTTATGTTATGTTGTATGGACCTGGTGTCCAATGTTATGTAAGTGTGTTGTTAGTAATGTATGGAAGTATTGTTTATAAGTATTCCCGTGTGCTAATATTTAGGATATGTGGAAGTATGAACTTTGAGGACAAAGTTCTTTTAAGGGGGGTAGATTGAAATACCCCAAACCTTAATATATTGTTTAAACACTTAAATATGGTGTATTAAGACTAAAAAGAGTCTTAGAAACATTAGTAAACAAATTTAAACAAAAGAAAACACAAAATGTGCTTTAAAGTCAATAAGAGCCAAAATGTGCTCTAAGCTTGGGATAAACTTGGTTAAGAGCTAATGAACTTACCAAGACCTCACTTATACACTAATGAACATATTTGATCAATTACCAAAGAAAACCAAGCTTGAAAACAAGTTTAAACACAAAATGTGCTTTAAGGAGTCTTAAAGCACATTTTTGAAAAATTGTCTTGTAAATGAGTTTTGAGTGGCTAGATGTCCATCATTACTCTTAAATATATATGTGTACTATATAATATCACATTTGGGTGTCTATATTAATGGGAAATCAAAAATTTCACTTCTATGTGCCTTGTTTTCATGAATAGTGATTTTTATAAGCTATTTTGTAACATATGTTGTATAAGTAATTAAATTGACAAACAAAGACTATATTACCCTCATTATAATAAAGGGGCCGGTTTTCTAAGGTGTGGTGACTCACCACACTCTTGTTATTTTGTTAAGTAAATAATGGTGACTAATGAATGTACTATTTACTTTAAACTACAAATATCTTCTAAAAGTAAACCAATCTTCATTCTCTCATTTCCTTTCTTCATTCACACGGTTTCACCTTCATTCTCCCTTCTTGCTGCTCTCTCACGGTAATACCACTACCACCATTAAAAACAAGCTTTGACCTCTTGTAAATCTTGCTCACTTGTCCAAATCAAAAACAAACACCACCATTCTTCCTCTCCTCAAGCTCTTCATTTCTATCTTCTCCAAACTTCAAGACAACCATTTCGGTGCCATGGAGTTTCTCCATTGAAGGAGCTTGAGCTTGTATTTTTACATATTGTTACTCTCCTTTGCTTCTAGGTAAGGAATCTCAAACAAAAATCAAGTTTCCTCCTTTTTGTCATGTCCGAAAAATGTATTGAAGGAGCTCTTTGTGTGACCTTATTCTAGCTTCATTCCAACTCTTCATGGACTAGGTGGAGTCCTCTCTTGCTAGATATTCAAACTCTCTTCAAAGAGCAAGGTAAAACAACTACATTAATGTTTTTGAAACAATGTAAAATTAGGGTTTACAATGAGATGGAGCTTATAGCTTGAATACTCATTATAATGTTTGTATATTGTTTAGAACTTGTCAAGGAATCAAGTACTCTATCGGTTTTCTAAAGGAAACAAGAAAGAAGTTATTTTGCAAAAGAGGTAAATCTACTAACCTAATGTTGTTTTAAATGCCTTAGGAGAAATGAGCTTATAAATGCTTATTAAACTACCTAAAGAGCAAATGGTGAATGACTTAGTAAAGTGTTCTCAAGAGCTTAGTAAAAGGCATATGTGTTGTTGAGTGTATTTGCAGGTTAAAGGCAAATATATTGTGGAAATTCAGTGTTTATGATTGATTTGCATCTTAAGGGCCTAAGAGCCATGTCATTTAAGGGCCTAAGTGCCATGCAATTTAAATTATGCACTATATTGTGATGTAGTGCTTTGTGAGTGGAGTTTGTGTATAATAAGTACTTGATGGATTTTAGTGTTCTTGGTTATTTGTTGGTAAAAACAAGGTGTTTTGGTTAAGTAATGTTCTAGGGAACCTATGTCGAAATTTAGGTAACAAATGTGAAGTTCTAGGTGTTAAAATGAGTTTGACAAGTTAAGGAGTATTTAAAATGGTTAAGTGTTGTTCTTGTGTAGGAAACATGCATTAAGGTGATTTAGGATGTAACAAGGACTTAGGCATGAGCTTGAGATTTTAGTATGTACCAAAGTCATTTTGGGACTTAGGTAAAGACTTAGGCAAACTTTGGTAAATTAAGGAGAAAGTATGAACTTGAAAAAGGAATTGTTAAGATGGATATAAGGAATTAGTTGTGAGAGATGATGCTTGGGAGATGATGTTAAGTAAAGGAGAAAACATTTTGGGATAGTAGTTATCATAGGTGAGAAACACCATTTAGAAACCTAGTGTAAAATGTTGTAAGTGTTAAGGAATTTACAAGGAAATAAGTAAAGGTTTAAGGAATTAGAAAAAGAGTTTTGTGAGTTTAAGGATGGCTTAAGTTGTGTTTGAAGTGCCCAAATGAGGTTAGGGGGTACTAGGTTATGTGGGGTGAAGTTTGGAGTTGAATGTAAAAAGGAAAACAAAGATTTGGGGCAGACCGGACTTGCGACCGGACTTGCAAGCCCGGTCGGGACCTGTTTACCCTGCGAGAATTGGCTTCTGGAATGGACCGACCTTGGGACCGGACTTGCAAGGTCGGTCGGGCTTGTAAATTGTGTACGGATTGAGTTACTGGAATCGACCGGACATGGGACCGGACTTGGCAAGTCCGGTCGGGCTAAATTTCCGAAGGGGAGAAACTCTCTGGAATCGACCGGACATGGACAAGTCCGGTCGGCAAGTCCGGTCGGACCAAAACTTGTAAAAAAAAAAAAACAGAAAAGAATGTGACTTATGTAGTTAACCCTAGGGTGTAATGAAGGTAACCTAGGGTAAGATAGACATTAAAACATGTCATACAATTATGTTAAACACTTAGTAAATTTGGAGGTTAAGTAAGTAATTAACCGACGTTCTTGAATTATGTATAGGAGTGACCTACGGGGAAACCAAACGAGGCAAGGACCAAGGTATGGTTTTCTTGCAGTCTGTTGTCTAGCGGTTTACACCGGTTTGTGTGTTGTATGTTTTTCTGTGTGTTTACAACGTTATAAGATTTAAACATGTAATGAGTTTACAGTTGTTCATATTATTGTGACGTGATGTTGTGACTTTTCCCTTGTGTGTGTCTAACATGACTTACCACCTATTGTGTGTTGGTTGTTAAGTTCCACTATGAACTTCTAACAAGTGTTAACTGGGAAGTGAGGAATCCGGTTATCCGGTCATGCATGTAAGTTAAGAGTAGATATCTGAATCAGATTCGACTCTTATGTTGTTAAGATTGTTCTCCTTAATTTGGCGTTCGATCTCCCGCTAGCTTCTCCAAAGCTTACCTATTCTGACTTATGATCGGTTTAGTGGGAACCTGTGTTTGTGTGGTGTGTTCGGGTCACTAAATCCGAACCATCTGTGACTTAAGTTACTCGTTCGTCTAACAGAACGGTAATGAGTGTGTTTAACGAGCTTAACATGAGGGTGAATCACTCTCTAGGCTCTTATGTTATTTGACCCTTGTGGTTTGTTATTGTGGAACGAAGATCCACCGTGTATGTGATAATGAGCTGTGCACTATTGATGCTATGCTCCATGTTGTGTTATGTTATGTATGTAAATGAATGCCATGTTATCATGACAATTAGCTGCGCGTATCCCGGTAGCCGATGGGCTGCGCGTTAGCCATACCAGCCAAGGGTTGCTGACCCCCTCGGGGGATCCATATTTCTTATACTGCAGGATGAGGATCGAAGAAGCGGAGTGGCTTTAGATCCTAGGATGCGATTACTTTTGTATACTTTTGGATGTTGACCCGGGATGCGCCTGTGCTCCTGTGGCGTTATATACTTTTGGTTGTTGTAATTACAGTGATGTTATACAGTGACGGATATGTAAACACTCGGTATTGTATATGATGTATTTATGGTTTAGTTTTATGCTCGGGAGTCTGATCATCAGACCGGTACAATTGTATTCATTCTGCCTTGTCAACCACGTGGGTGGTTGACGGCGTTGTAGCACCGAAGCGTTAGTTACTGTTTAGTTATTTAGTCCGCTGCGATTTCATTTAGTATCATGTGCGTATTAGGGGTGTTACAAAAAGTGGTATCAGAGCGAAGTATCGCTCTGATGACTAGAATACCGAGCTTAGGAATATACCGAGTTAGGAAACCTAACTACAGTTACCTAAGTGATCAGTTATGGAAAGGTTAACCACTAACTAAGTGTGGAATACCTTATTGTCGGGAAGCGTTACGACCGTTGGACCGATAAGTGTGTAAGCATATTGCTAATGAATATTCATGTGAATACAGATGTCAGGTAGACGCGCGCGGTAGAGGCCGCGGAAGTGGTACTGGTACTGGGGGTGACCAGGGCGAGAACACTACGGCTCAGGTTATGGCTGAGGCTGTAGCAGCCGCTGTGGCCCAGATGGTACCCCAGCTTGTAGCTGCGATCCAGCAGGGGCAGATGCCCGGAGTTCAGCCACCACCGCCACCGCCACGAGAGACCAACTGGGTCAAGGCATTGGCAGATCTGAGACCCCCTTCATTTCATGGGGAGACCGACCCACGTAAGCTGGAGGCGTACATCTCCGAGTTGGAGACCGCCTACGAGACCTTGGCTGTACCCGCAGAGGCTAAGGTCCGTCTTGCCGCTTACTATCTGAAGGGTTCGGCACAAAACTGGTGGAAGTAGCTAGTGAGAGAGGACCGGATGGCGGATCCTCAGTTTGGCTGGAGGGAGTACACGGCTCTGCTGCGAGCCAAATACTACCCTGTGCACGTTCAAGAGGCCAAGCGCCTTGAGCTGGATAGTCTGAGGCAGGGGGACAAGGTGTCGGTTGATGAGTATTACACTGCCTTCACCGGCCTTGTCCACCTGTTACCGGACCTGGGATACTCGAACCGGGTGCTGGTAAACCGTTTCTACAACGGTCTCAGCCACCGTCTTCGCTATGGGATGGGGCCAGCTGAGTATACTACCTTGCAGGTAATTTAAGTAAAGAGTGATGTGAATATGTATAGTCTACAAGTGAGTAATAATGTGAGTTTGTGAGTATGTATTGCGGGGCATGACTGACTATCCTAAATTCAGGAGTGCTATCATGCCGCTGCTAAGGTGGAAATCACCGTCCGTCTGAGGGACGAGGAGAATGCGCACAAGCGCAAGGCCACGAGCGAGGGCCAGAGTTCGCAGGGGTAGGGGAGGAAAGAAGAAGAAGAAACCTTATCCCCAGCCCCAGAAGAGTCAGCACCAGGGTGACAAGGGCCAAGCCCAAACCACCACAGCTGAGGAGCCACTGAAGCTCACATATGCTTATGCGGCGAAGCCCCTACGCTCTTACCCACCAAAGGGTAATTGTTTAATCTTGTGTGATAAGTTGATGTGTATATTGATAAGTTGTGAAACAAGTACTGAGTGTATGTGTTAGCAGCTAGCACGGGCTCTGGACCGGAGCGCCACTATTACTGTAAGTGGTGCAATGGAGACCACCCCGGCAAGGACTGCAAAGGGAATGAGGTGCAGTGTCGATACTGCGAGAAGTGGGGTCACCGTGACCACGAGTGTTACCGGAACCCCAACAGCAGAGTCAACAAGCCCAAGGGGCAGTGGAAGGGTAAGGCCACAGCAGCTATTGATGGCCCGAAGACGGCTAACCAGCCACCCACTGATCAGAGGCACACGATTCCCAGAAGGGGAAGGGGTCGGGACCTAGCAAGGCCACCCTGAATGTGGTGGACCGGTCTGAGGCGCCAGGGCCCTCTTCTAGACCAGGTACCGCCTAAACTGTTGAATGTAATAAGTGATTGCATACCGCATTTCATGCTTATGTGTATTAGTGAGTTCAAGTGTATTATCATGTGAGTAAGGAGTCAAAGTATAGTGTGAAAGACACCTAATTAGATAATTCTAAACTTAAAGGAACCTTCAATATATGTTATCCAATCCCACCCACACCAAACCCTGAAGAAACCACCATCAACATCACCGACTTTCCAATGGAGCAATGTCAGGTTATCCAGCCAGGTATGATACTCTTAAGTGGATACCTGACACCGGAAGCACAAGTCCATATCATCAGACGATGCGACGAACTTGGAGCTAAACCTGGAGGTTTCTACACACCTGAATATCCGAACGGATCAAGAATGCAATTGAAGATGATGTGCATGGGTAAGGACTGGAACCCTTACACCAAGTCATATCAAGAAGTGCGAGCTGAAGATGGAGCAATAGTACCAAGTATACCTGAGGAGTTCCGTGCGGTCGTTAATCATGCCGTGGGAATTGCTCAACAAGTTGAAACGAAATCAATTCCAAGTGTGGAAGCAGATTTGTGTATTGTGAACTTCTACCAGAAAGGTGGACGGTTAGGTTTACACCAAGATAAGGACGAGTCACCCGAGTCTCTAAGTAAGGGAGGAGTACCCGTGGTGTCTTGGTCCATTGGTGATACCGCAGTATTTGTGTATGGCGAGCAGAAGCGTGCTGATCTCGCAAGAAAGTTAATGTTAAAGTCAGGAGATGTGTTAATCATGGGTGGGCAGTCAAGGATGCTATATCATGGCATCAGGAAGATCAAACTGAATACCGCACCGTCGGCAGTGATCAATGCCACACACATGAAACCCGGACGTTTGAATTTGACCTTCAGACAATTCTAAGCCTTGTATACTTTGTAATGTGTTAAGCCAGTATATGTTAAGGAAGTTATGTATGTGTTAAGTTATATCAACCTTGTAAACCAACAATGTTGTAAAGAGGAAGTGTTAATGAATAAAGTGGAGTTATTGAAGTATATCAACCGTGTTGTTACCCAGTACTTATTAGTTTGCCAATGAATTAGGCTGTGCATCGGAACGGGAGGTACACTGAGTGTCTGCAATGAGGCAGAAGCCGGCAAGAGCGGCACAATCCTCACCGGTACCTTTCCAGTGAATGGCGTGGATGCATCGATCTTGTTCGACTCTGGAGCCTCACACACATTTGTTTCGCTATCTTTTGCGAAGAGGCTGGGGTTAGATGGAGAGGAGATGCCAGACTTCTTGGTCACTCTCCCATCGAAAGAGCGGATCAGGTGTACCCGCTACCACCGAGATGTCATTGTACGAATAAGAGGTGAAGAGTTCCCGATCGACCTGATAGAGTTCGACGGACTTGGATTTGATGTGATTGTCGGGATGAACTGGTTGGAGCGGTACAAGGGCAGAATCCTGTGTGCCGAGCATCGACTGCTTCTTCGGAGTCCATCTGGGGTTACCATATCATACCGCCAGAGGCCCAGGGAGCCTTCGACTCAGATCATCACCGCCATGGCCATGTATCGTGAGTTACGACGAGGGAGTGATGTATACCTCTGCTATGTCCAGGACATAGAGAGAGACCCTGAGTTTAGCCCAGATGTGCCGGTAGTGTCGGAGTTTCCTGATGTATTTCCTAAGGAACTGCCGGGCATGCCGCCAGCACGACAGGTTGAGTTTGAGATCGACTTAGTTCCGGGCACTGGACCCATTGCGAAAGCGAGCACTATCGTATGGCTCCAGCAGAGATGCAGAGCTCAAGGAGCAGCTGAGAGACCTACTCGACAAGGGCTTTATCCGCCCTAGTGTTTCACCATGGGGAGCGCCGTTCTCTTCGTGAAGAAGAAGGACGGTAGCCTCCGCCTGTGTATTGATTACCGGGAGCTGAATGCTGTTACGGTGAAAAACCGTTACCCTTTACCACGCATCGACGATCTATTTGATCAGCTGAGGGGTGCATCAGTATTCTCCAAGATAGACTTACGTTCCGGATACCATCAGATTGCCATCCGTGACAGTGATATGAAGACAGCTTTCAGAACGAGGTATGGGCACTATGAGTTCACAGTTATGCCGTTTGGCTTATCGAATGCACCAGCTAAGTTCATGGACTTAATGAACCGTTTGTTCCAAGATCAGTTGGACAAGTCAGTGGTAGTCTTCATCGATGACATTCTTGTGTATTCTAAATCAAGAGGTGAGCACGAAAGCCACCTGAGAAATGTGTTACAAACTCTGAGGAGAAACCAGTTGTATGCAAAGTTTTCGAAATGTGAATTTTGGTTGAACCAAGTATCCTTCCTTGGACATGTGATTTCTGAGGCCGGGATCGCTGTTGATCCGGCAAAGATGATGCAGTGCGCACCTGGCCTAGGCCGAAGACAGTTCCGATATCAGGAGCTTCCTCGGTCTGGCAGGTTATTATAGGAGGTTTGTGAAGGACTTCTCCAGTCTCGAACGATGACTTCCTTAATGAAGAAGAAGGATGCACCATTCGAGTGGACAGTGACTGTGAGAGTTCTTTCACGAGTCTCAAGGATGCTCTGACATCTGCACCAGTCCTGACTATACCAGACGGTCCAGATGGTTTTGAGGTCTACTGCGACGCATCAGGCAGAGGTATGGGTTGTGTATTGATGCAGCACGGGAAGGTCGTAGCATACGCCTCCCGTCAGCTGAAGAAGCATGAGGAGAATTACCCTACCCACGACTTAGAATTGGGTGCCATTGTCTTCGCATTGAAGATATGGCGACATTATTTGTATGGGGTAAGTGTGACAATCTATTCGGATCATAAAAGCTTAAAGTACTTGTTCACTCAGAAAGAGTTGAACATGAGGCAAAGAAGGTGGGTTGAGTTTCTGAATGACTACGATATTAATCTGCAATACAAAGAGGGTAAGGCAAATGTGGTAGCTGACGCACTGAGTCGCCGAGCACACTCTCTCCATTCGCTAGTCTCTCATACTGGCTTGGTTGAAGAGGTGCGGAGTGCTCAGATGACGGATCAGTATATGCTGGAGATCCGGCAGAAGCTTATTGATGGCACATTCGAGGGTCAGAAGTACGACTTCAGACTCCACGATGATGACCTGATTAGGCTGAATGGCCGCTTGTGTATACCTAGGAGTAGCGCTGAGTTGAAGGAGCGCATATTGAGTGAATCCCATTGTTCTACTACTTCGATTCACCCGGAGCTTCAAAGATGTATAAGAGTATGAAAAGGTATTTTTGGTGGACTGGAATGAAGAAAGATGTTAGTGATTATGTGTTGAGGTGTCTCACTTGCCAGAAGGTCAAGTTTGAGCACCGACGGCCTGGTGGTATGGTACAGCCAATGCCAGTGCCTGAGTGGAAGTTCCATGATATCTCCATGGACTTTGTAGTAGGGCTTCCGCCTACAAGGGGAGGTCTGAATATGATATGGGTGATAGTTGACCGACTGACCAAAGTGGCCCGATTCATTCCGATGAAGGACACTTGGAAAGTGGCAAGATTGGCAGAACTGTTTGATAAAGAGATTGTAAGACATCATGGTGTACCGAAAACGATTGTATCCGACAGAGATACCAGATTCTTATCCAGATATTGGAAGTCTACACGAGAGGCATTGGGTACTGAACTGAAGTTGAGTACAGCGTTTCACCCCGACCGATGGTCAGAGTGAGCGCACTATTCAGACACTTGAGGCTATGCTACGTGCTTGTGCACTTGACTTTCAGACCAGCTGGATTGATAAGTTACATCTGATCGAGTTTAGTTACAACAACAGTTACCACGCTTCGATAAGATGTATCCCTTCCAGGATTGTACGGTTAGACCATGCCGACACGCCATTATGCGGGATGAGTACGAGTGAGACGTTTCATTATAGGACCAGAGTATCTTGAACAAGTTCAGGCAGAAGTTCGCCAGATCCGGGCTAACATGAAGGCAGCTCAGGATAGACAGAAGTCGTACGCAGATGTGCGCAGACGTGACCTGGAGTTCGCCGTGGGCGATCAGGTATTTTTGAGAGTATCCCCCATGAAGGGAGTATTTCGTTTTGGCCAGAAGGGCAAGTTGAGCCCAAAGTATGTGGGGCCTTATGTTGTGACGGAGCGGATCGGCCCGGTAGCCTATAGACTAGACCTACCCGCCGAGCTGGGCAAGGTACATGATGTATTTCATGTGTCCCAGTTGAAGAAGTATATGTCTCATCCGTCTCATGTGCTTCAGCCTGAAAGGCTAACCTTAGAGCCGACCATGCGATCAGTGGAGACTCCGGTACGGATTCTGGATGCTAAGACTCGAGACACTCGCCATAAGTCCGTGAGACTGGTGAAAGTTCTTGGTCTAACCAGGACGTTGAGGAGGCCACTTGGGAGCTGGAAGATAAGATGAAGGCGAAGTACCCGTCATTGTTTACTTCTTAGCTTATGTGTATAGGGTACGGGGCGTACCCCTTTTAAGGGGGGTAGAGCCGTTTCGGTTATGTGTGTACGACGTGTATTTGAATACACGTCTATGTTATGTTGTTATGTTACAGACCGTTGTGTCTGAATGATGTGGATAATGTTGTATGGACCTTGTGTCCAATGTATGTACCCGATGTTATGTTGTATGGACCTGGTGTCCAATGTTATGTAAGTGTGTTAGTGATGTATGGAAGTATTGTTTATAAGTGTTCCCGTGTTCTAATATTTAGGATATGTGGAAGTATGAACTTTGAGGGCAAAGTTCTTTTAAGGGGGGTAGATTGAAATACCCCAAACCTTAATATATTGTTTAAACACTTAAATATGGTGTATTAAGACTAAAAAGAGTCTTAGAAACATTAGTAAACAAATTTAAACAAAAGGAAACACAAAATGTGCTTTAAAGTCAATAAGAGCCAAAATGTGCTCTAAGCTTGGGATAAACTTGGTTAAGACCTAATGAACTTACCAAGACCTCATTTATACACTAATGAACATATTAAATCAATTACCAAAGAAAACCAAGCTTGAAAACAAGTTTAAACACAAAATGTGCTTTAAGGAGTCTTAAAGCACATTTTTGAAAAATTGTCTTGTAAATGAGTTTTGAGTGGCTAGATGTCCATCATTACTCTTAAATATATATGTGTACTATAATATCACATTTGGGTGTCTATATTAATGGGAAATCAAAAATTTCACTTCTATGTGCCTTGTTTTCATGAATAGTGATTTTTATAAGCTATTTTGTAACATATGTTGTATAAGTAATTAAATTGACAAACAAAGACTATATTACCCTCATTATAATAAGGGGGCCGGTTTTCTAAGGTGTGGTGACTCACCACCCTCTTGTTATTTTGTTAAGTAAATAATGTGACTAATGAATGTACTATTTACTTAAAACTACAAATATCTTCTAAAAGTAAACCAATCTTCATTCTCTCATTTCTTTCTTCATTCACACGGTTTCACCTTCTTTTCCCTTCTTGCTGCTCTCACGGTAATACCACTACCACCATTAAAACCAGCTTTGATCTCTTGTTAAATCTTGCTCACTTGTCCAAATCAAAAACAAACACCACCATCTTCTTCCTCTCCTCAAGCTCTTCATTTCTATCTTCTCCAAACCAAGACAACCATTTCGGTGCCATGGAGTTTCTCCATTGAAGGAGCTTGAGCTTGTATTTTTACATATTGTTACTCTCCTTTGCTTCTAGGTAAGGAATCTCAAAAAAAATCATTTCCTCATGTTTTTGTCATGTCCGAAAATACATATTGAAGGAGCTCTTTGTGTGACCTTGTTCTAGCTTCATTCCAACTCTTCATGGACTAGGTGGAGTCCTCTCTTGCTAGATATTCAAACTCTCTTCAAAGAGCAAGGTAAAACAACTACATTAATGTTTTTGAAACAATGTAAAATTAGGGTTTACAATGAGATGGAGCTTATAGCTTGAATACTCATTATAATGTTTGTATATTGTTTAGAACTTGTCAAAGAATCAAGTACTCTATCGGTTTTCTAAAGGAAACAAGAAAGAAGTTATTTTGCAAAAGAGGTAAATCTACTAACCTAATGTTGTTTTAAATGCCTTAGGAGAAATGAGCTTATAAATGCTTATTAAACTACCTAAAGAGCAAATGGTGAATGACTTAGTAAAGTGTTCTCAAGAGCTTAGTAAAAGGCATATGTGTTGTTGAGTGTATTTGCAGGTTAAAGGCAAATAATTGTGGAAATTCAGTGTTTATGATTTATGCATCTTAAGGGCCTAAGAGCCATGTCATTTAAGGGCCTAAGTGCCATGCAATTTAAATTATGCACTATATTGTGATGTAGTGCTTTGTGAGTGGAGTTTGTGTATAATAAGTACTTGATGGATTTTTAGTGTTCTTGGTTGTTTGTTGGTAAAAACAATGTGTTTTGGTTTAGTAATGTTCTAGGAGAACCTATGTCGAAATTTAGGTAACAAATGTGAAGTTCTAAGTGTTAAAATGAGTTTGATAAGTTAAGGAGTATTTAAAATGGTTAAGTGTTGTTCTTGTGTAGGAAACATGCATTAAGGTGATTTAGGGATGTAACAAGGACTTAGGCATGAGCTTGAGATTTTAGTATGTACCAAAGTCATTTTGGGACTTAGGTAAAGACTTAGGCAAACTTTGGTAAATTAAGGAGAAGTGAACTTGAAAAAGGATTTAAGAGGATATAAGGAATTAGTTGTGAGAGATGATGCTTGGGAGATGATGTTAAGAAGAGGAGAAAACATTTTGGGATAGTAGTTATCATAGGTGAGAAACACCATTTAGAAACCTAGTGTAAAATGTTGTAAGTGTTAAGGAATTTACAAGGAAATAAGTAAAGGTTTAAGGAATTAGAAAAAGAGTTTTGTGAGTGTTTTAAGGATGGCTTAAGTTGTGTTTGAAGTGCCCAAATGAGGTTAGGGGGTACTAGGTTATGTGGGGTGAAGTTTGGAGTTGAATGTAAAAAGGAAAACAAAGATTTGGGGCAGACCGGACTTGCGACCGGACTTGCAAGCCCGGTCGGGACCTGTTTACCCTGCGAGAATTGGCTTCTGGAATGGACCGACCTTGGGACCGGACTTGCAAGGTCGGTCGGGCTTGTAAATTGTGTACGGATTGAGTTACTGGAATCGACCGGACATAGGACCGGACTTGGCAAGTCCGGTCGGGCTAAATTTCCGAAGGGGAGAAACTCTCTGGAATCGACCGGACATGGACAAGTCCGGTCGGCAAGTCCGGTCGGACCAAAACTTGTAAAAAAAAAAAAACAGAAAAGAAAATGTGACTTATGTAGTTAACCCTAGGGTGTATAATGAAGGTAACCTAGGGTAAGATAGACATTAAAAACATGTCATACAATTATGTTAAACACTTAGTAAATTTGGAGGTTAAGAAGTAAATTAACCGACGTTCTTGAATTATGTATAGGGGGACCTACGGAGGAAACCAAACGAGGCAAGGACCAAGGTATGGTTTTCTTGCAGTCTGTTGTCTAGCGGTTTACACCGGTTTGTGTGTTGTATGTTTTTCTGTGTGTTTACAACGTTATAAGATTTAAACATGTAATGAGTTTACAGTTGTTCATATATTGTGATGTGATTGTTGTGACTCAATTCCCTTGTGTGTGTCTAACATGACTTACCACCTATTGTGTGTTGGTTGTTAAGTTCCACTATGAACTTCTAACAAGTGTTAACTGGGAAGTGAGGAATCCGGTTGTCCGGTCATGCATGTAAGTTAAGAGTAGATATCTGAATCAGATTCGACTCTTATGTTGTTAAGATTGTTCTCCTTAATTTGGCGTTCGATCTCCCGCTAGCTTCTTCCAAAGCTTACCTATTCTGACTTATGATCGGTTTAGTGGGAACCTGTGTTTGTGTGGTGTGTTCGGGTCACTAAATCCGAACCATCTGTGACTTAAGTTACTCGTTTGTCTAATAGAACGGTAATGAGTGTGTTTAACGAGATTAACATGAGGGTGAATCACTCTCTAGGCTCTCATGTTATTTGACCCTTGTGGTTTGTTATTGTGGAACCAAGATCCACTGTGTATGTGATGATGAGTTGTGCACTATTGATGCTATGCTCCATGTTATGTTATGTTATGTATGTAAATGAATGCCATGTTATCATGACAATTAGCTGCGCGTATCCCGGTAGCCGATGGGCTGCGCGTTAGCCATACCAGCCAAGGGTTGCTGACCCCCTCGGGGGATCCATATTTCTTATACTGCAGGATGAGGATCGAAGAAGCGGAGTGGCTTTAGATCCTAGGATGTGATTACTTTTGTATACTTTTGGATGTTGGCCCGGGATGCGCCTGTGCTCCTGTGGCGTTATATACTTTTGGTTGTTGCAGTTACAGTGATGTTATACAGTGAAGGATATGTAAACACTCGGTATTGTATATGATGTATTTATGGTTTAGTTTTATGCTCGGGAGTCTGATCATCAGACCGGTACAATTGTATTTATTCTGCCTTGTCAACCACGTGGGTGGTTGACGGCGTTGTAGCACCGAAGCGTTAGTTACCGTTTAGTTATTTAATTCCGCTGCGATTCCGTTTAGTATCATGTGCGTATTAGGGGTGTTACAACTGTTGTACGATAACAGTACTGTTCGTATATATGAACATATTATAAAATGAACTAGCGGCAATAATGCTATCTTATATGTGTAATATAAGGAACGTAAGTAAAACGTTGTAGCATTAGGATAATAAGATATATATTATCCGAGACTTATATACGGAGCATTGGCCTTTTTAACGCCGCTCTCGTATCTAACACTGGATCCCGAGTCGACATACTCAGGATTGGACTAACGACCTTAGTCTGCTGTGTTAGGAAAACGGTAATGCGATGCGATGGTATAGATAAGTTAATCAAGAGGATGTGGCTCTTGCTGTGAATTGTGATCAATTAACGATACTAGGATGCCGTGTGGGTATCTGTAAGTATCAAGATAAATTTCCAACGGACTACAAATGGTTTGTCGGTCGGAGACTCTACCACTGGAGTGGCTACTGCCGTGGGTGACCCGCCATAAGAGATGGGTAACTTAGAGACGCGTCGTTATAACGAGACGTCGTCATTAGGTATTGTAATGGTATGAAATATACCATGCGGAAGGACGAAGCATCTACCGAAGGCCTGCTAGCGGAAGGACTACTACCGGAGGCCAATTGTCGGAAGGCCTGCTACCGAAAGGCCCCGATGCGGAAGGATCTACCAAGAGAGTCTACCGGAGGCCAATTATCGGATGGCCTATCGATGGAAGCCACTACTACCGGAGGGATTATTGTTAAAATGACGGTCCGGAAGAGTTAGTCCAATGCGGAAGCAGTATTTCAGTCCGGAGACCCATAAAAGGACTGATAGCTATATCTATGTAATAACATCACATGTATAGGGGCTAAAGGGTAAACTTAGTGATAGAAAGTCTATAAATAGGAGTAGAAGGGCTCATTTTTAGTGGACTCAAGTTAGAAAAGGGAGCTCACATCCCAAAAGCTCTCTAGTGTTGTAAACCAAAGAATGAATAATAGCTCTGTCTAGAAGTGGACGTAGGCCGGATTATTGGCCGAACCACTATACATCATGGTGTGGAAATTGTGTTGGGAGAGTAATATCTGTTACATCTTCATTGGCGCCGTCTGTGGGAAACGAACACCAAACCACGATTCATCCACGCGATTCAGAGAATCATGAAGTAGATAATAAACGAGGATCTTGATGTATGAAGATGCATCGATAACTGTCAAACATCCGAAGTCCACGATTCTGTCAAGAGAAAATGTGAATTCTCTTCCAGAGGAAGATCGAAAGAAGAAATCCCGGAGGTTTCGCTCAATCGGTCAACGAATCTCCAGCAAAGAACCACGACGAAGTACGATCTTGAGCAACCACGATTCAAACCACATTACGAGGATACACCGGATCGAGGAGAGGAATTGTAAGAGGATACTGTCGGATGATTTTCAAAACTGATGAAGCCAGACGACTCGCCGGAAGCCGGGAACTTCGAAGTCTCAAGAAAGCATTTCAGATCTCAAAAAGTTTGATTTCTGCGCGTTCATTATCCAAAGGCGAAGTTCACCACCGATTCTCAAATCCTGGCTCTAGATTCATAGTCCACGATTTCAACCACCGATCACGATGGAGGGCGTTCTTCGGAGATAGTTTATTGGAATCTTCAATGCGACAACCGCGGAGCGAAACTACAATCTAAGAAGAAGCATTAAGAGAAGCAGATCGATCATGTCAAATCTCGATGGATTCACTTTTTCGTTCGAAGAAATCCTTCGCTTCGGTTTCTCAGAACGATCCAGACAAGATGATTCGACACTGATTCACGAACGTTCATCAACTTTGAACGGCGACAACTACGGGAAATGCCGTGAGGAACTGAGGAAAGAAGGTCGATAGTGATTGAGTAAGTTCATAAGTGAATCGTAGGATCTGTTAGCAGAAGGTGGACTACAACCGGCTGGATCATCAAGTTGAGTGTGTAACTCAGAAGTTTCGATATCGAAGAGTACATATCGAGATGAGCAGAGAATGTGTATAGTCTGATCTCGCCCGAAGCATGGAAGAAACACCAGAGGTACATTTTTTCGGAGACAAGACATGCTCTCCGATAGAGATTTTGGTCTCTCTCCGGTAGAAATTTCGACATGCTCTCCGATAGAGATCTTGGTATCTCTCCGATAGAAACCAAGACATGCTCTCCGATAGAGATTTTGGTATCCCTCCGATAGAATTTGAATTCCTCTCCGGAAGGAACTTGGAATTCCTCTCCGATAGAATTTGAGTTCCTCTCCGGAGTTGCTAGTTTCGAATGTCACAAAGCTGCTGAGATTGAAGAGTGAAGGAAAGCCATTAAAGATCGCAGTCTCTCTGGGATCAGACATAGTCAATTCCAGATTGTGTATGTTACCGGGGGATTATTACTATGGACCGAAGAGGGAAGGCTGAAGCTGCAAAAAATCTGTACGTACTGTGGTAACCACAATCAAACCGCTGGTACAGCAAACAGGGAAGTATTTTATTTTGTTCAGCTATACAACTTGACAAACTTTATTTTAGTAATTCGGGACTCAGCTTCATGATACAGACCTGATCCCTGTTTGAAGAGTATGCTTACTATTTCAGTGGTGCATAAACTGTAGATGGGAATGAGAAACATGCATTAAACTCAAGATCTTGCTTAAATTCTGTTGCTGCTTCAGTCTTTGCTACTACGTTGTCAAAGCCTTTGGCCTCTGATCTGGGCATTACTGCTGATAAAGAACTGCTTCAGCCTGCATTTTTGAAATGATGCTATTTCGCATTTTTGTGTGACCACTGCTTCATATTTAGTATTATCCTGCGGTAAAATTGACTTTGGTTGGACCATTTAGCATACTTTTTAAACCAGAGACATGTATAGCTTCATCGAGGTTTCCAGACTATAAATTAAAATGCTCTTACACTGTTGCTTTTCTTTTTCAATTCTGTATTAGCGTCATTTGTAAACTAAAGTAGCTTCTGGTTAATATACTGTAGTATACTGGTTGGTTTGCACAACGCCAATGTCATCCTCCAATCCTGCTGCTACCTGATAAGTTTTAATTGTTTTGAGGCAGCACTTCTACTTCTTTTGGCTATATTCTGATCATAATATACCCGGTTAAGCCACAACTCTACTTCATTACTATGCTGCTTTGGAACTGATTCACAGTTTGCTTTAGCTGTTTTCTATATTCCCGTTTCTCTGTTGTCTCGAGAATATGATTTAAGGTTCGCTAAGAACTCCTTTATGGCATGATTAAGCATTTTTAAATTTAACCTTTTTGAGCCCAGACCACAAACCACTATTAGGATAAAGAAGCAGAGGGGCTGCTCTATATAAATTATGAACATTCTTGATCTTTCTTCTGCTAATCTTTTTATTATGGTCTTGATTGGTAAGCTGTTATTAAACAAAGAATTCCGTTTTATCTATATATATCACTTGTGATTTTGATACCACTTCGTTCTTGAAAGCTTAATTCAGTGACAGATTAAGTCTTGTTCATACATATCGCATACGGTGCTGCTGCGGTATCTTCTTCAACTATTGCCCAACGGTATCGCTGAATCATGAGGTTTTTGTGCGAAGACTGTCAAGCGACCGGAGGTGACCAAAAAAGGAACTTGGATCGAACTCGGAAGAAAAAGGGGATTGTTATCGCCCAAGGTTAAACAAGAAGAGCAACAACAGTACTACTGCTGTGTAATTACGAAGCTTCATAGCAATGCAAAACCAGAGGAAAGGGCATGAAGTTGAAAACAACAGAGAACGACAACAGATTTCTGAGTTACTGCTGCTGCTGTGCAAATTCATTCATACACATGCCGGGCTAAGGGAAATCCCATACGTTCCAGAAACGCTGAAACCGTATGTCATCCATATGGGGCCATTGGAATTACAGCTCTAATGAGGTCAGGGCGTCAAATTCAAGTTGATCACGGACTCGGGATGACCAGTTCGAGGTCTGTTGATGGGCGGACAAGACTGACACAATGCCTAGCTTCCGATAGGAGTTAGGGTAAATGGTTTACCGGAGGCATCATCGCACTTCAAAATCTTCATCGGTAGAAACATGCGTCTTCACCGATAGTAAGCTTGTCATCTCAACAGCTCATTCAAGGTGACATTTTAATCCCAAGAAGTGAATCGGAGAGGCAGTCCTTCTCCACCAGTAGAATTGTCTCCTTGATCGGTAGCCAACTGCGGTTCGCGTGCGGTAAAAAATTTTTCGACAACCCCTTTCACTGGTAGCAGGATAAAAACAACTACGGGCAATTCTGATAAGGCCAGAGGAGGAATTTCAGATCAGAAACAGCTGCGCCGTTCGATGAGATCTATCAGTTCAAAGTCAGAGCTAAAAGAAAATGCGCAGAAAGTGCGGAACGCACAGATCCAGGCGTCCCCGGTAGAAGATTGGGTTGTGGCTTCCGATAGAGATTTTGATATCCTCTCCCACAGAAATTTGAAAATCCTCTCCGGTAGAAACTTCTCCACCAGCAACGGTCTAAAGTCCCTACCGGTAGCAACTTGCGTCCCGCTTTGGTAGAAGCTCGAGTCATGTTTCAGGGACTTCCGCATTCAAAGGTTCACAGTATGAAGCTTCCGCAGGGAGTGTTACGAGTAAGCGACCTTGGGTTATGACTACCATACGGGAGCGGTGTTTCATCGCCCAAAGAGCATCCCTAAACGGTGGCAATGGAATATGATCCGGAGTGCCAGCCTGTTTTCAACTTCCCTCAGGATAAAACAAATCTACCGGAAGAAAAATATAATTCCTCTCGGAGACCTTTCTCTTCAGCCGGAAGCGAGGTTACTTCTCTTCAACAATACTAAGCAAAGACAACCAGCTTGAATCATCAGAATATAATTCAGTTTGAAGGCTGGAGTCCAGTTACCGGGTGGCAATTTTATTCAATCCCAGACGGTAGCAGAATCTCATCCCCTCCGGAAGCAACTTGTCATTTTTTATCGGAGAAGCAGTCCAGATAAACGAACATCCGAAAGCCAATTGCAGTTTCTACCGGTAGCGACTTATACAGTTCGCGTGCGGAAAAATTTTCAACAATAACACCCTCTCACATTCCACCAGTAGCAACTTGACATCCGTCAGTAATATCATTCCGCAGGTAAAAAAAGAGGTACCAGACTTTTGATATCTTATTGTGAATATTATTTTTCCACCGGAAATTTACAAAACTTTCTCTAGAGGATTGATCACCCTCTAGTTTTTCAAAAAAGAAATATTTTTAAAACAATTTCTGATTTACTCAAAACGAAGACCAGCGAGTCTTGAAAGGAAAGAAAAGAAAAAAAAAAGAAAAAAGAAGAAAAAAGAGAAAAAGAATGTATCCGACGACCTCACCATTGGCCATGGGAGAGTGTTTTGTATCCGACGATCTACCATCAACGATGGTAGTGTAATTCATCCGACGATCTCACTGTCAGCGTCCTGGCAGTAGAGTGTTAATCCGACGATCTCACCGGCTCAAAGTCGGTAGAGTGTTAAATCGACGATCTCACCATGTGTACAGTGGTAGAGTGTGAAAGCAAAAGTGTAACTAAGGGGTTACCAAAAGAGATCTTGGCAAAAAGAAAAAAAACAAAAAGAGCAGTCTAAAATTATTCATTATCAGAATCTTCAAACTTTTGGGAAGCAATAGAACTTATAGTAATTCCTTTTGTTCACCTCAGACTTGTGCTATCCATGTACTAAAAAATGCTGCTCTAAGCAACCTATAGGCTGTATATTTGAGTTTTTTATCCCCGTGGTTAATATGCTCTAACTAACAAGAAACTTTTGGGAAGTCCGGTCGCTCCGGGCAGCCCAAAAGACAAATATCTTTTAATCTGTTAAATTTAGATATGCAGGCCCAAGGAATGAAGTGATTCAAGCAGCAATCTGATTATGAAGTAATATCCCATTTATTATTATTATCTCGGACTTCTTGAGATTATTATGGTCTTCTGGAATTATTATGGTCTTCGGGAATTATTATGGTCTTCTAGGATTATTATGGCCCTTCGGAATTCCAGATCTTTAGATTTCTTATTATGGCACGGTCAAGGGACGGAGACCTTTTCTCAGGGGAACAAGTGGGACTTCATCGCCCCCGGAACATGTGGGACTTCTTTGTTTCCGGAAGACAAGCGCTTACATAGGCTAAATTTTTTAAGTTCATTTCCTTTTTGGGCAAAAGAAAAAGAACTTGTGGGACTAGGAGATACATAGTAGAAAAGAAAAGAGTACAAAGTGTAAATTTTATCTTCTTTTTATAAGTTCCACTTTTTAGTGCTAAAAAGTAGAACTTGTGGGACTGATGTAATGGTATGAAATATACCATGCGGAAGGACGAAGCATCTACCGAAGGCCTGCTAGCGGAAGGACTACTACCGGAGGCCAATTGTCGGAAGGCCTGCTACCGAAAGGCCCCGATGCGGAAGGATCTACCAAGAGAGTCTACCGGAGGCCAATTATCGGATGGCCTATCGATGGAAGCCACTACTACCGGAGGGATTATTGTTAAAATGACGGTCCGGAAGAGTTAGTCCAATGCGGAAGCAGTATTTCAGTCCGGAGACCCGTAAAAGGACTGATAGCTATATCTATGTAATACCATCACATGTATAGGGGCTAAAGGGTAAACTTAGTGATAGAAAGTCTATAAATAGGAGTAGAAGGGCTCATTTTTAGTGGACTCAAGTTAGAAAAGGGAGCTCACATCCCAAAAGCTCTCTAGTGTTGTAAACCAAAGAATGAATAATAGCTCTGTCTAGAAGTGGACGTAGGCCGGATTATTGGCCGAACCACTATACATCATGGTGTGGAAATTGTGTTGGGAGAGTAATATCTGTTACATCTTCAGGTATGACTAAACAATTATGAACAGCTATATTAGCTCATACAGTAGGTGAACATTATTTGGGCTTGTATGCCAAGACGGGAATCTATACTTGTTTATAATCCTTGTTGTTTCGCCTTGTTGTTCATTGGCTATGCTATGTGGTTATGTGATGTGTGTTTGTGGATTTGTTGAATGAGTCGCTGTACTCATATGTGTGGTGTGAATTGGTTTAATCGAGTCGCTGTACTCATATCTATGTTGTGAATTGGTTGAGTCGAGTCGCTGTACTCGTGTGTGGATTATTGTGGATTGATTGGTTGAGCAGAGTCGCTGTACTCGGATATGAATTATTAAGTGTTTGGTTGAGTGGAGTCTTCGTACTCATATATGCATTGTAACGTTTTCAGTTGGTTTATTGTGGTGTGATATGTGAAGCCGGGGGCTTGTTTGCTATTTGAGTTACCACAATATATTTATTGCTTTACAGTTGTTATATTAAACTACATGCATGAAAATGAATTGCATGCTCTCGACCAATTAACTGAGGGTCTGAGGGGGCATGACAGTCATGTAGTAACATACTCAGCAGGGGCTGATTCCATACCACAAACAAATATTTTACAGGTATGCAGCTTCCGGTGTCGACAGAGAGTGGGACGTGCTGGGTAAAGTAGTAACCGTTGTTAGGTTTGTGCTGTCGTATTTCGATACGAACATAGAAACATGTATAGGACTGGGATACTTAGAATGCTCACTAGGGTTGTATTTATGTTGAAACAGAAGGTTAAATCTATCTCTTGTTGTCACTGTGAGAAATTGTTTGGTATTATGAATATATCAGTAAGCACGTTATTACTCGTATGGGCAAGTGAGAACGGTGACACCAGTAGTTCAATTGTTGAGATTACCGCTGCGATTACAATGTTAAGTAAGACGATTAGGAGCCGATTAGAGTAGGGGTGTTACGCTTAAACCCTTGTGATGTGGGTTGTTCTCATTAAGATCAAATACTCAATGACTTATGGGAAAATGCTCAAAATTTTAATTTTTAATCACTTTTGAGGAGCATTTTTCATGCGGCGTGACCAAATAATCTGAAATGGTTGAATATGTTTTGTTTAGGGGTTCCTACTGTCTTCTCTCTTAGGGATTGCTAAGGGGTGCTTCTTGTGAAAATTCTAGAGGACTTGTGAGACGCCATTGGTAACCAACAATGAGAGATGAGTTTTCTTAAATGCAAAGGCTTTATGCCCAATTTTTAACTCCCATCTCTTGTGTAAAAGTGAAATAAATGCATAAATCTATTTTTGCTTTTGTTTCTTCTCAATGCCCATTCTTAAGAGAAGTTGACCATGGTAAAAGTTCTTCAACTTACTCAAATCTTAAATCTTTGAAGCACATCAGATCATACCTCGAAACTCTAGATTTTATTTCTCCCTATGCACACCCATGCCACCACTAAGGCATGGTTCACACTCCTCAAAGGTTTTAATCACTTCTTGCTTTTTCTCTTATCCTACATTTCGTAATAGTATTTGTAAGTCTTGAGCATGTCTTTCTTGCTTGGTTGTTATGTTTTGCTTGAGATCAGAAAAAAGGTAAGTGTGGGGGTATGAAGAGTGTCCAAATGAGCATGTTCTAGGGGTGTATTTCATATGTTTTATCAACACTTTTCATGCTCATTTTTCCTCTATAGCTAGTTTTCCTCTAGTTTTGTGTTTTATTAGTATTTTACACATATATTGCTTAAACATGAGAAATAACATAGCTAGGATCAAAGTAGATGAAAAGAGGAACGTGTGGGCACACACTAGAGCTGCTTAAAACTTGACCGACCCGGAAAAAAGTCCGATAGGCCCGAATCCGACGGGTTGTCAGGGCGGACTTGGACAAAAAACGAGCCCGAATAAAAAAACCGGGCTGGGCCATGGCAAATTTTCAAGCCCGTGGGTTGAGCCTGTCTGGCTTGGTTTTTAATATTATTTTTGTTATTTTTAAATATATATATACATATATAATACATATATATATATATCAAAATTATATTAAATATACATATGATATAAAATTTTACTCAAATTTATATATAATAACAATTTTGAAATTAAATATATATTTTTTGTAAAAGTTTTAATTGAAAGAATATAAATAAATAACCGGGCCGGGCGGGCCGGGCACCGGCAGAGCTAAAAAAATCGGGCTTAGCCCGGCCCGAAGATATAAAAAACTAGGCTTGGTCTCCATAAACAGGCCCGACGAGCCCAAAAATCTCCTTGGCTCGGCCCAAACCTGGCCCGCCCCCCGGATGATCACCTCTAGCGTACACATATTCAAAATCAAAGCTAAAACTAAGAAGATAGAGCGTTTTGAAGACCGACGTACCCACAGGACCGACCCGGGTGGGTTGGTCAGAATTTTTTCAAAAGCTACTAGATTCGACCGACCCAGATGACCTCCTTAGGTGGGTCTTTTGGAAGCTACTAGAATCGACCGACCCAGGGGATTGACCCAGGTGGGTCGGTGTTGAACAAAATAGTGATTAAACTATCCTACTAACTATGGGCAGTGAACCCAGTCATTGTAGTACAACAAGGTTGTATCGACAGGGACTTCATAACTATCTAAGCAATTATAAGCTTAGTGAATGTGCAAGAATGTAAATAAAAGAGCATATATGTAAATTGGGGGGTTTTGGAGTTTTTGGTTGTATTTGAAGAAATAAAAGGAAAGCAATAAAAATAATCTAACTAAACTATTATAGGTATAGATTAAGATGGATCTTTCCAGCCATGACCTCTTTACTACCGCTTGTCGAATCTTGAACTCATAGCTAAACAACAGGAATTCTTAATTAATTAGCAACCTAATCTAGGCCTACCAATCTAAACCAATTTAATGGGGACTTCTCAATTAGCTAAGCCCCGGGTCAATCGATAACACTAAACTCAAAGTTCCCTAAAGATGCAATGTAGTCTAATCTCAAAGTCATTAAAATTATAGTACACCATTCTAGTCCCCAACGGTTCAGGTTTCTATCTCGGAATAACATTTTGATAGAATCCTACAATAATGCTAAACTAACTGGTAGACCAAAGCAACCAATTTAACACATAGATGATAATTCGAGAAAAACCCTAAAAATCCCCAAATCATGAGTAACAAGTTTAGAAGCCATAACACTCAATACTCATCTTCATTAAGCACAAGGACTAAAATTAAGTATAAACACAAATTTAAGGTTCAACAATGGAGTTTAGGGATTTTGGGGCAAAATCCCCATCCCAAGCTATAATGAGATTACACAACCATTAAAGCACAAAAATAAGATAGGGGGGAAGAAATGGCCATGGGAGGTTGAAGAGGAGCTTCAATGGAGGTGAGCCTTCTCCTCCTTTTCTTCTTCTTCTTTTTCCCTTGTTTCTCTTCTTTTCCCATCGGTTTTGTTTTGTGTAGCATCCCCCCCCCCCCCTCTCTCTCCTCTCTTCTATTCCTTTTTAAAACAAAAATATAGGAAAATTTTTGGCCAGATCAACCCACGTTAAAATTAGAAATATGGGAAAATTTTTGGCCCGACCGACCCACGTGGGTCAATCGCCCGCTGTTGAAGACGACGCACATGAGCGATTTTGAGTCCGACCGACCCACCTGGGTCGATCTTGTGGGAAGGCCGGTCTTCAAAACGCTCTATCTTCTTCGTTATAGCTCTGATTTTTGATCCGTTTACGCCTACACGTTTGTACTTTAGTCTACTTTATTTTCAATATTTTATTCCTCCTGTTTCAGCAATAATTGCATAAAGCACCAATAAAACACAAAACTAAAGGAAAAGTAGCTAGAGTGGAGAAAAGAGCATGAATAGTGTTGATAAAACTAACTAAATACACCCCTAAAACATGCTCAATTGGACACTCATCACACCCCCACACTTAAATTTTTGCTTGTCCTCAAGGAAAACCAAGCACCAAGCAAGTAAGGAATGCTCAAGACTAACATGAGTTGTACGATAAGAGAAGATGCGAAAAGTGACTAATACTTTTAAGAAGTGTGAATCATATCTTAGAGGTGGCATGGATGTGCTTAGGGAAAAACAAAATATATATTTTCGGGGTATGATCTGGACTGCTTCAAAGCTTTAAATATTAGGAAACTTGAAGAACTTTTACTATGGCCAACTTCTCTCAAGAATGGGCATTGAGAAGAACACAAAAGAAAAAATAGATTTATGCATTTGTTTCACTTTTGCATAAGAGATGAAAAGATAAAATGTTGGCATCAAGCCTTTGCATTTAAGAACACTTAACTCTCATTGTTGGTTACCATTGACGTCTCACAAGTCCCTTAAAGGATTTTTACAAAGAAGCACCCCTTAGCAATCCCTAAGAAAGAAGACAGAAAGAACCCAAAGTAATAAAAATCCAATCATTCAAGATCATTTGGTCACACTGAATGAAAAATGCTCATCAAAAGCAATGAAAAAGAAAATTTTGAGCATTTATCCCATAATTCATAATAGTATTTGTTCTTAATGAGAACAACTCACATCACAAGGGTCCAAGTTTTTGATTTTGGACAGCTACAAGATAACTAGAGAGATTAATCATTTAGGCACGCAACTGAAAATTTCACTCCCTCACACTTAATTTGAGCAATGTCCTCATTGTTCATCAAACAAACTGGGGGAGATTTTAGAAGACCTTTTCAGGAAGCAGACAAAAAAGAAAACACATGGGGCACAAACCATCAATTCAGCAGGGAAGCTATTCCCATAGGTAGATTCCAGCAATAACAAAATAAAAGAAGAGAAGTGAGTGACACAAAATAAAAGAAACTAGTACTCCCCTTGGATTATTCTGACTTGCACTAAAGGAACTCCCCCACACTTGAGCTTTAGACTCAATCAACATAGCTTGGTTGAGGTGTGGACTTTAAGTTTCACCTGCATAAAACACTAGAAGCAACCGAACTAAAAACGAGGTTAAGAGTTGGCAAAAACAAAATCAAAGGAGAACATGAAAATTTTAAAATAAACTGAAAGAAATTCATTCAGGTTGCCTCCCGGGAAGCTGCCCATCTTTAAGGTCTTTGGCTAGACCATACCACATTGAAGTCCTCCAGGATCGAAAATGAATGTTGAAGTGGGCTTCAACGGGTGGGTTGGGCGGGCATCATTTTTCTTTGAAGAATGGCCCAATTTTTGGTTGACGATCCTTGGTGCTAGAATCATCTTGTGGTGGAGCCCCTCTTCGAATTTAAGGATGAACATATACTTATCTTGATTGAGGGGTGTAGAGATAACTCCAAGCGGACTTTGTCTTCTAACTCTGGTCCAGGATCAAATGGGAAGGTGGCCTCCACACTTAGTGGGTAGACTTTGAGCTTCCATCATTCATCACTGGAGCACGGGTGGAGATGGCCTTGATCCTCCAGATGAATATCAAAGTTTGACGGCTTCTCCTCCTCATTTTTGAGGAAGTAAACTTCCTCAACTTCTAGGTGAGGCTCATGGGAAAATCCTTGATGAAAATTAACTTCAGAGGGAGGTGGCTCTATGACATTGATTGTAGCACTCTCCTCTGATGATTCGAAGGGAGATAGTGTATCCTCCTCCTCAAGGTTAGGGATGTGATCATCCTCATTGTCTTGATGAACAAAGAAGGGGAGACAAATTGGTTGTTTACTTTAGAAGGAGGAAACTCCTTGAGGTCAAAATAGAAACTCTCTTTTGACAAGTTGCCTTTATCAAGCTGGTAGTTGATAGGCATTGGAGTCTATGATTTGAACATGGGACGAGTGAGAGAGTAGCTCAGGTCCTCAACATGCTGCTCCACCTCATGAACTGTTTTACTCTCAAGTTTTTGTACAATTGGATCTATCCGAGCTTGAACGTTCATATTGAAGGTATCTTGCTTTATGTTAAAGGTGTCTTACGGAGTTGGGTTAGACTTGCAAGAAGAAATAATATCAAACATGAACTCCTCCAAACTGGGTTAATCAACTTTTTCTGTGATCACAGGATAGTGAGCGCTCTCGTGGTCTCCTCCACACTCTTGGCACACAATGGTGCGGTTTAGCTTAATAAAAGAATTTAAGTCCTTCATGTGAGATCTTAATTATGACATTGGGTTGAACATTGGGGGCTCTCATGATACTCCAGTTCTTTGGCATGCACTCTTTTGATTTGTCTTTTGTTCGGTGTTGCCACCATAGGAGTAACCATACAAACCTCCCGCTTGATTCCATCTTTCAGAGTTAAGTTCCTACAGATAAAAGAAAAAATTTATACACAAAATGGGCAAATAAAGGATATGAAAAATATGCACAAAAACTACACAGATAATAAACCAGATAGTTGGACGAAGTCCCCGACAACGGTGCTAAAAATTTATTGAACAAAATAGTGATTAAACTATCTTGCTAACTATGGGCAGTGAACCTAGTCATTGTAGTACAACAAGATCGTATCCATAGGGACTTTGTAACTATCTAATCAATTATAAGCTTAGTGAATGTGCAAGAATGTAAATAAAAGAGCATATATGTAAATTGGGGGGTTTTAGGGTTTTGGTTGTAATTGAAGAAATAAAAGGAGCAATAAAAATAATCTAACTAAACTACGATAGGTGTAGCTTAAGATGGATGTTTGCACCCATGACCTCTTTACTACTGCTTGTCGAATCTTGAACTCATAGCTAAACAACAGAAATGGTTAAGAGTGATCAGATTGCTTCTCAAAATTAATCGTTAGCAGTGTCCTGCTCTGATACCATATCGATTGGTGAAAGCAAGATTGAAAGGAAGAATCGAGAATCACCTCTCGAACTCGGAATGGAGGAAGAATCGAGAATCACCTCTCGATCGAGGAGCTTTCAATTTCACCATATGTTGTTTTTGTATAATGCTTAATACGTAATGACATCTGGACTTATATAGAAAGAAATAAAATAAAAATTATGTCATGTAGACAATAATAAATCTCAATAGTCTTGTACTACATCCCACCCCTTCCTATACACACATCAATAGAGCCACATGATTCAGCTAATCACGACAAACATGATCCAGAGAAGCATAAACCAGCTGTTGTCAATGATTTCGAGAGCTTTCTCTAATAGAGCATAGGTTGGGCCGGTCTTTAATATAGGCCCGATTTCATTTTCTCATTCTCAGCCCATTCCTCTTTAGGGTTACCTGTGTATATATATATATATCACTGTCTATAGCACAGTGCCGATCATATATCCCTGATTCGTATTCAATGAATATTATACTCATCATCTATTGATTACAACCCTGCTTCTACATATACCTTAGTGTGGTATCAGAGCCAGGTTACAACAATTCTCCATCAATAACTACATTAATTTAATCCATCATGGATGGAACACAATCGGCGCTGAATTCACACTCAGTTGGGAGTGTTGGAGCTTCAAACAACGCAAGGAGTTCAACTTCAGCTGCTTCCACATACTCAATACCTTCGTTGATATCATCAGCGCATAATTTCATCAAATTGACGGGAGAAAACTACCCCACATGGAGGAAACAAGTGGAGCCATACTTGAGAGGTCACGGCTTGTACCATGTTGTCGATGGATCATTTCAGAAACCTGCAAAAGAGGTAAATGGTGCTATTAATCCTGAATATCAAACATGGCAACAAGTAGATCAGATGGTCATGTTTGTTGTCACATGCTCGTTATCACCACAAGTTCTAGGCCAAGTTGTAGGTGGTGAAACCTCTGCAGAAATTTGGAGTATCTGGAACAAACTTATGCTTCTAAGACTAAATCCAGAATTCAGCAACTCAGATTTCAACTCATGAACATAAAGAAAGATGGAGATGATATTACTACTTTTTTTAACAAGGCTAGAAATCTAGCTACTCAGATTGCTGTTGCAGGATCACCTGTAAAGGATGAAGAATTCAATAACTACATCCTTTGTGGCCTGGGGAGTGAGTATCTCCCTTTTATTACCTATGTCGTGACCAGAGAGGATACTTGTAACACCCGGCGTGGTGTTACCTCCCACATCGATCGGGAGAGAGCACGAACCATACCTTATTAGGGTGGGGATACTCTTCCCTTGTGTGACGCGTTTTGGGGCGAAACCCCAGGAACAAATCCGTGCGGCCTGCGTGCCAAAGCGGACAATATCACACATGTGGGTTGATTGGGCTGGGCCGTCACAGATGGTATCAGAGCCAGACCCAGGTCGGTGTGGGTCCAGTGAGCCCGTGAGGGCACTGGGCTCCTTAAGGGGGGGTAAGGTGTAACACCCGGCGTGGTGTTACCTCCCACATCGATCGGGAGAGAGCACGAACCATACCTTATTAGGGTGGGGATACTCTTCCCTTGTGTGACGCGTTTTGGGGCGAAACCCCAGGAACAAATCCGTGCGGCCTGCGTGCCAAAGCGGACAATATCACACATGTGGGTTGATTGGGCTGGGCCGTCACAATACTGTCACACCATATCAGCTGCTTGCTCAACTTTTAACTGTTGAAAATCAGATAAATCAGCTTACACGTCTCAGTCAATCAGACACCACAGGTGATATTCACCTTAACACCACCACTACAGCACCAAGACGTGACAACAACAACAATACAAACAGAGGCAGAGGAAACAGTCAAAATAGAGGAAGAGGTGGTGGTCGCAGCACTTATAATTCTGGTTCCAATTATCGTGGGAGAGGTGGTAGTACAAGAGGTGGCAGGTCCTATAACCAGAATCTGTTGACAGGTCAGAATGACATAAGGGAAACTTGCCAGGTGTGTTCTAAACGTGGTCATAATGCTTTATCTTGCTGGCACCGATTTGATCACAGCTATCAGTCAACTTCAGGAAATATGAATGCTCACAATACTTCTATAAACAATTCTTATGGTGCTGGGGGTTGGTTTCCTGATACTGCTGCTACCAATCACTTCACCAACAACTTGAACTCTTACCCCACTGGATACCAGCCCTATCAAGGTCCTGAAACTGTTGCTATCGGTGATGGGTCTACTCTCCCTATTCAGAACTATGGCACTGGTTCTATTACTTTACCCTCTGGACAGTTTACTTTATCTCATTTACTTCATGTTCCTCAGTTAACTAAGAATCTCCTTTCTGTAAGGAAATTCTGCTTTGACAATAATGCTTACTTTGAGTTCTACCCTTCTTATTTTTTGATAAAGGACCTTCAAACTCAGAAGATCCTTCACAAAGGGGGTTTTAAGGATGGTTTATATCACCTCACTGAAGCCGTTTCCACCTCATCTCCCACTCATGCTGCCTACTCAACTGCTGCTGTTTCGGTCAAGACTTGGCACTGCCGATTAGGCCATGCCTCTGATCGTATTATTAGCTTCACTTTAAATAAATTTGGGCTATCTGTGGCCTCGAACTCAAAAAATTTTGGTGTGTGTTCTGGTTGTTGTCAAGGGAAGATTCACTCTCTCCCTCACCCAACCTCTCCCTCTGTTAGTACGTTTCCTTTTGAGCTATTGTATATGGATGTTTGGGGACCAGCGGCTGTTACAGCTATTGATGGCTCTAAGTACTATCTCTCTATCCTTGATGACTATACAAAGTTTTTATGGTTATTCCCTATATCTCTCAAGTCTTCTGTTGCATCTATTGTTATTGCCTTTCATGCTCTTATTCAAAATCAGTTTAAGGCCTCCATCAAGGCAGTTCAAACTGACAATGGCACAGAATTTCAATCATTGAAACATTTTTTTCAGAAGCAGGGAATTCAACACAGGCTTACTTGTCCCTATTCTCATGCTCAAAATGGGGCAATAGAAACAAGACATAGGCAGATTGTTGATAAGGGTCTATCTATGCTCAGTCATGCATCCATGCCCTTAAAATTTTGGGACAAAGCTTTTCAAACTGCAGTCTACTTGATTAATCGAACTCCTACTCCTCTTTTGAAACATCAATCTCCTTATGAGGTGTTATTTTCTAAAGCACCAGATTATAATTTTCTGAGAGTTTTTGGCTGCACCATTTGGCCTAATCTACGGCCTTCCAACAGACACAAGCTATCATTTCGCTCTCAACTGTGTGTTTTTGTTGGCTACAGCTCTGATCATAAGGGCTACCTATGTTTTGAACCTACCACAAGCAGGATCTACATCTCTCGAGATGTTGTTTGTGATGAAAATCATTTTCCCTTTGCTACTTCTACCCCTCCTACTGCCTTGCCCCACACTACTCTCTCTTCCTTTACAGATCATGATTTTCATCTTCAACCTCAATCTTTCTCACCTCTCTCTAATCCCACAACCCACACAGATTCATCTACACCCACTGTTACTGCAGACCCAACTTCACCACCTAATTCTCCACCAGAAACTGATCCTACAGATTCTACTACCCCTCCCTCACCTTCTCCACAATCTCCTCCCTCTCCTATTTCTACACCATCCAATACCAATGCCTCTCCTTCTTCCTCTCAGAATTCCTCTTCCTCTCATATTCCTCCACCACCCCCTCATCATCATATGATTACTAGAGCCAAGGCAAATGTGTACAAACCCCTAATTCGCACAGATGGAACCATAAATTGGCCCTACCTCCACACCACATCCACTACCTCTATACCCTCTGAGCCTACTTTCAAAGAAGCTCTTACTTATCCCTGCTGGCAGCAAGCTATGCAACTAGAAATTCAAGCTCTAGCCTCTACTAATACTTGGGATCTGGTTCCTCCTCCTCCTAATGTCAATATCCTCGGTACCAAGTGGATACTGAAAACCAAGTATACAGCTGATGGCAAAATAGAGCGCAGGAAGGCTCGGCTAGTTGCTCAAGGACATACTCAGTCCTATGGGCTTGATTACTCAGACACTTTTAGCCCTGTTATAAAGTCTACTACTATTCGGGTTATTTTATCCATTGCAACAAGCCTGCACTGGAGTTTCAGGCAGATTCATATACAGAACGCCTTTTTACATGGAGATATTAAGGAGGATGTTTACATGCGCCAGCCACAAGGTTTTATTGACTCCTCTAAACCTCACTACGTTTGCAAGTTAAGGTGTTTTCTCTATGGCCTAAAACAAGCTCCGCGAGCATGGTTTTCAAAACTACATGATGTTCTGCTTTCCATGGGTTTCTATCCTTCTAAAGCTGATGCTTCTTTATTTATCTACTCCTGGCACAATCAGTTTTTATATGTTTTGGTATATGTTGACGATTTTATTATCACCGGGTCCTCCTCCACCCTCATTGACAGCTTTGTGCATCGTCTCTCTAAGTATTTCCCAGTTCGAGATTTGGGCAACTTAGCCTACTTTCTGGGTGTTGAAGTCGAACACACAAACACTGGGATCTACCTAAGCCAAACAAAATACATATCCAATCTTATCCAGCGTCTCAACCTTCACAACAGTCGCCCTACTACCACACCCATGGCGGTTAATTCTACCGCCTCATCCACAGATTCAACAGACAATATTCCTTTCGCTAACCCCACCCTCTTTCGAAGTACACTGGGTTCCCTACAGTATCTATCCCTCACCCGACCCGACATCGCATATTCAGTAAACAGATTGTGCCAGAACATGCATAATCCCACAAATTTCGACTGGAAAGCTCTAAAAAAAGTAGTTCGCTACTTATAGGGCACCGTTGTTGCATCTTGCTGCCTACACCGACTCTGACTGGGCTCCTGACTCAGTGGATCGCCGCTCCACTTCTGCATACTGTGTCTTCCTTGGGGATAATCTGGTGTCCTGGTCGTCGAAGAAGCAGCCCGTCGTTGCGCGCTCTACCACCGAAGCAGAGTTTCGTGCGGTGGCGAATGGGGCATGTGAGCTCTTGTGGATACAGAATCTGCTTCGCGAGCTCTCAATTTCTCTCCCAAATCCTCCTCTCATCTGGTGTGAAAACATATCGGCGACTTACTATGCTAAAAACCCTATCTTGCATTCAAGGATGAAACATGTCGCTCTGGATTTTCTGTTTGTCAGCGAGAAAGTACAAATGGGAGCACTTCAAGTCAGTTCATCTCCAGCAAAGACCAGCGGGCCGATATTCTTACCAATCCCACCTCCAGTTCACATTTTTACACAATCGTTCCATACTTGGACTAGTCCCGTATGGACCGAGGGGGATAATAGAGCATAGGTTGGGCCGGTCTTTAATATAGGCCCGATTTCATTTTCTCATTCTCAGCCCATTCCTCTTTAGGGTTACCTGTGTATATATATATCACTGTATCACTGTCTATAGCACAGTGCCGATCATATATCCCTGATTCGTATTCAATGAATATTATACTCATCGTCTATTGATTACAACCCTGCTTCTGCATATACTTAGTATTCTCTCAACACTTCCATAAGATCAAGATGGGTTGAATTTTCCTCATTGTCAATATCAAGGGTTTTAGTATTTATCCTATTTTTTAAAAGGAGTCATTGCATTGCCCAATAAGTATGACTCTGTGTTGTTCCAATTTCATCCGACTAGTACAATCATATGCAGTTGTATGAAGACATGTATCACTTGGATCAAATCTATGGCATTTGCAATTGCTACAAACGAAAAGTCATAATGTCACCAATGGTAATACTACCCATACCCTTACCAACAACAACAATTCAGATGTTACTTTATCCTCTACTAATCTATCTCAAAATGAAACTACCTTCAAACCTTTATTAGTATGGGTGCCTCATGAATTAATCACATTTCTTGAGATTGATACTGCACAGATAGAAACCAAGAGACCCAGCACTCCCAATTTTTGCCACTCATATATCACAGCCTTACCAAACTCAATCATAGCTCGGGGTGTAAGATGATTTACATCTACAGAGACCCAAAAGACACGTTATTAGCAGAAATATATGTTACTATAATTCTACATAGGCACTGTACCTATCGTTTTGCGGGTATAGTGATTAAGTGGGTTGTCGAACTCAGGCACCTCTTTCAAATTAACTGAAAATTAAATTAACTTAATTGAGAAAACTAACCTAAACTTAAAAGGGGAAAATGTCACTTTTTAAGGGATTTCATTAGTCTAAATAAAATTTAAATAAACAAAGAAATTAAAAGAACAATTAAACCAAATTAAGCAAATTCAAACAAACGACGGTTTAAAATCTAATAATTTAAATGCGCTCTCCGAGTTGTTCTGCTCACCTAATTCTCTAGATTTTATTATTAAATCTTCCCCTAACTTCTACAACTAACTCAGAAACTTTATATAATTCGTCAACGGCTAAGTCTAACAAATCCTAACTAGTTGTTAGAACTAGCAGCAGACTAATGCTCTAATCCGGACACAACTAATCGCATAAAAAACAGTTTCTATTGGAGTCCGATTAACCTATAGACGGGATCACGCTTCTAGTCGTTAATCAGGTTCGACTTCCCATGTCTAGTTAACTATCTCAGCTCTCGCATGTTGATTAGAAAACTACAAGAATTATTCTAATTATTGGCCAGATAATTAAAACACTTTAAGAACAGGAATCGAACTAATTGCATAAACAAAGTTACATGGAAAAATTAAATAACAAAACCATCTAGTATTAGGCTCGCTTCCTAACTGGAGAAGCTAAAAATAAACTACTCACTCATAATTCTAGAAACAAAAACAATAATTAAAATAAACATTAGACAAGTTGTAACAAAACTAATAAAGAAACAAATGTGTTCAGTAAAACCCTCGTTACTCTCGGTTCTCGGTGTACTGATGCCCGACGCTTTCCAAGCACCGAACTGCTACTCACCGTGCTCGTCTGACTCGGTCGGTGGCGGTGGACGTATGTGAGTGAAGGCGATGATGGTGATATGGAGCGATGGGTGATGGATGGATTCAACTTGACCGGGTGAGTGCTTACTTGAGAACAGATGAGTATGGATGGGGTTGAACGATGGGTAGGTGTGTCGTGAAATAATTGTGGAGTCGTGGACTACGGCTGATGGTGGTAGTCACGTGGTGATAAGATGAGAGTGGCGATTTGTAGAAGAAATTGTTGAAGAGAGGCGTAGCCTCCTCCTCCCGCCTCGAGTTTGGTGACGGAGGAGTTATTTCCGTCCCTGACGGAAGAAATCCACACCGTGAGTGCTTTTTAAATTTTTAATCTTAGCCGTCCAAGATTAGTAATAGTATTTAGTTTTATTTCTTTTTTATTTGCCCACCATTTCCATCATACGCCGATAAGATTGAGCGTTCATGTAGTATTCTTTTTAATGATTTTTTAGTCTGCTTTTTCACTGTGGTTAAAAATTTAATTATAAACATTAGTAAAAATAAAATAAAATGATAACTTGGTAACTTTAATTAGATATGTATTCTAAAAATAACTTAAGAATTAAATCTTATAACTTAATTATATTATGAGTGAAGCGGAAATATGCACTCTAGGTAATAATTAACCACAAATATTTTAATAAAATTAGGTGGTAACATATATAAATCACAAAGCATAAAATTATTTTATAAAAATAAATGTTACATTACCATAATTTACAATGTAAACAATATAGTAAAAACTATATATAATATCACTAAAAATAGTAATAAAATTTATAATATAGTAAGTAAAATTATTAAAATAGATATAATTAAGTACTATTATTAAATAACTTTACAATAGTTTATATCTCTGAAATTTGATTTAAAAAATTTCGATGATTTACCATTCGGAGGGTATGTCACGAGTTTAGGGTATATTTTTATGATTCATTTTATATACCCTTATAACGTGTCAATGACTCGCCATTGACTCGACAGTTTATATTTTTGTCAATGACTCGACAGTTTTTTAAGGTTTATGGTTTAGGGTTTAAGGTCAACCATGCACTACAAACCCTAAAAATGCCTTCGACGTTTTTAGCATTCCTAGGGTGGTTTTCAGGGTGTATGGGGGTAGGGTAATCTTTTTGGCATTAGTTATACACTTTATATTGTCATTATAGACTCGACAGATTTTTAGGGTTTGTGGTTTAGGATTTAGGGTTGTTAGACCCTAAACCCTACACCATAAACTTTGAAACGCCTTCAACGTTTTTAGCTTTTCTAGGGTGTGTGGTGTAGGGTAATCTATTTTGAAGCTGTTCTATAATTTGTATTGTCGTCACTGATTCGATAGTTTTTCAGGGTTTGTAGTGTAGGGTTTAGGGCCTTTACCCTGAAAATCTCTTCGACGTTTTTAGCTTCCATAGGGTGATTTTTAGGGTGTGTGGTGTATGTAGGGTAATCTATTTTGAAGTCGTTCTATACTTTGTATTGTCGTCACTAACTAGACAGATTTCCACACCACAATTATAAATAACGTTTCCAACGTTTTACATAAAGGTGTCCACAAATTCAGATAAATGTTTCCACATGTTTATTTTAACATTTCTACGTTTTTACAATTCCATGATTATCTATAATGTTTCCACGCCACAGTTACATATAAACGTTTTCACTGCATGATTATATATAAACATTTTATTTATATGTGATGTTTCCATGATACAATTATATATAATGTCCACAAGTTCATATAATGTTTCCACCTTTTTATTTAAACGTTTCCACCTTTTTATTTAAACGTTTCCCCCTTTTTATTTAAACATTTCCACGTTGTTATATATACGTTTCCACGTTTTTATTTAAACGTTTCCCCGTTTCTACAATTCCATGATTACATGCAGCGTTTCCATGGCATGATTACATATAAACTTTTCAGTAATTATATATGAATGTCCATCACAATACGTTTCCACGATTTATATGTAAACGTTTACACGCCATGATTACATATATACGTTTACACAATAAAATATTCCATGCCACAGTTAAATATAACGTTTCTACGACACATTTCCATACCACAATCAAATATAACGTTTCCACCGTTATGCATAAACGTATCCACAAGTTTATATAAACGTTTCCACGTGTTTATATAAACGTTTCCACGTGTTTATAAAAACGTTTCCACGTTTCTATGATTCCATTATTATATCACATAACATTTCCAACATTATACATAAGCTGAATTGTTGAAATCAACTTTACGTATTTATTAACATTTGATTTTTATATATGCACTACACAATAACTTATAACATGAAGGTTAAAAATTAATGTGCAATATTTAAAAAAAATTATATATCACTTTTTTTTAATTTTGAAAATAATATAAGTATTAGCTTGATATTTTTTATATTTGCAATTTTCTTAATTTTAATTAGTTGATTGGTGTATTTTGAATTGCTATACTTTATTTTTTACATATATGTATCAACAACAAATATTATAAGGTTAGAAAACTATAATACAATAGCGATGTCATTAGTTTTTTCTTTAAAAAATTATAAATATTTAACTTGGTGTTTTTACATTAATTCAATTAAAAAAGTTCAATCGAATATATGTTCATCAATAAATATTATCAAATTAAATAAATAATATTTAATAATCATATACATATAAATATAATCAAGTAATTTTTTATTAATTAGTGAATTATTTTATTAATAACTATATTATTACGGAATGTATTATTAAAATGATAAAACAATTACACTCTAACATTTTTAAAATGAAAAAATAAAAACAAATTTATATAAAAGATGAGATGATAAACAAAAACATTAATAATGGTATAGGAGATACACCAATGCAGTGATCGACACTTTCTCACTATAAAAAAAATAAAAAAACAAAATAAAATTATTTCCATCGCGCGACGAAAAAATACGTCCGTCATGTAATCCGCTCCCCTCCTCCTCGGTGTGGTCGTCTTCAAATACGTTCAAAGATTGATTATATATCAATTCATCATGACCTAGTTCAGTTGACCGCATATTGGTGTGAATTAACTAAACGATAAATGATTGGGGGCGCTTTGCTCATATTGGATCTGTTGGTGGACCGCCCGTCTAGGATTTTGGTGTGTATCTAGTTGTGTCGCCTGCTGCTTGAGCTGATTCTAGCTTGTTTAGTTTGGACCCTACTCTTGCCTAGTTTGCAGGTTTTAGTCTTGTATTTGGATGTGACGGGTACTCTTTTTCCTCCCTAAGTTTTTTCCCATTGGGTTTTATTTAGGGAGATTTTAATGAGGCTCATTATCCATCCACCTGTCTCTCCAGGCTTTCATTATTTAATAATATGGCTTTAAGCCCAAATTATCAAAAAAAACTAAACGATAAAAATAATAATAATAAAGATAATAATAATATCAATCGTACATGATATTAATCATCGATAATAGCAGCAAACACAAGTCCATATAACTATTAATGATCTTGTACAATATGTGGCCCGGCAATGATAACTTTTTTTAACAATCTGCTATGCACGTGGATGTAGCATTGAAATCATACGCAGCCTCATTGACGTGAGTTTATGGTTGAATATAATGATTTTCATTATTAAATTAATCCAAAAGTGCATGGTTACGTCAATGATGATCACTTCAAGATTAATTAATCATAATTAATCATGAAATAAAATATGCAATTCCAATGTAGTTTCCTACTTTGACAAATAAAATGTATCTATTAACATCTAAACATAAATTATAGGAAAAACACAATGAGAAATATGACATGAATTGTTTCAAGATAGGAAGAATTATAGCCCTAAAAGTAGATATATTTCACACTTATCACACGTTCATATCATATTGGCATTTCATGATTAAGTGTAGAACAAACAAGGTAGTAGAGAATGAGGACCCCCCCTTGAGAAGGGAAAGGGGTTAACCTCGTTAGTCAATGAATACAAACTCGTGGGTCGTATTGGGATCATGATCTAGGGTATTGGAGGCAAGTCAAAATTTTCCCAGCAGAATATTGTTCATGAAATATGATATGAAGGAAGATCGGCTGCGTTCGGCATGTCGTTTTGTGGTTGTTTTGGTCTGGCTGTTTTGTGGTTGTTTTATATGTGGCAGTATATTATTGGAGTAGAATGTAGGACCCACGTGGGACCCACGTGGGACCACTCCCAAAACAACCACATATTGCGCCAGACATGCGCGTACCGAACGAAGCCGATAACTCTTTCCTCAATGTTAAAAGGATGGCTGATTTTATAGATTATAGTTTTTCAGAGGAGGAAGAGATGTAAGGTGTTGTTGATAATATTGGAAGGTTGTGTAGTTTTAAGAGTATAAGCCAGTTATAAGTGAATAAGACTGGGAAGTATCGGGTGGACAACCCTACTCCAATAGAGAATAATACATATTTCGAGAAAGGTAAGACTAGATTGGAAGAACTACCTTAATGCAGAAATGACGCAAAAGTTTGAAGCGATCACTTGTGACAAGTTTGCAAATACGGGTTTAAGTTTCTAATGACACTATAATTAATTAGAAGCAATCAATATCAATGTTTGTTAAGAATGTCGTAAAAAAGTTATGTGTCATATTTGTTATGACCAATCCTCTATGGTTTACTTAAAGGCCAACTTCCGTAACAAAAATATTAGAAGGTCATTAGGCTTTTGAGTGGGTTTAAGCTTGTTTTGTTTTTGTTTAACGTGTAACTTCACTTAATTATGGATGAAATTTTAATTAGTACAATATTCAATAAAAACCCTTTCTCGTCATTAAGCTTATGTGTGTGGGATATTTGGGGTATGGAGGTTGTGCAATTTCAAATGTATCTTAAGAGTGCCTTTTTGACAGTCGAATATATGGGTGTGGGTCTAAAGTAAACTAATGTCTCAAGCATCCTACTCATCACTGGTTAAAAGTGTCTTGTAAACTATCCATGTCTTTCCTACGTCTGTGGTCCTACACCCGTACTAAAGTGATCAAGAAGCTTAACTCCACCCAAGCCCTACTCAAGATGCTTCTTTAGTGGAATTCATTGGATATGATTGAACATTGTTTTTTTTTCTCTATATATAGTTTTATTTTGGACTAGTGCAATGCATGGTTGCAGTTGCTGGATTGGATCGAACTTCATAAACAGTAAGTTCAAGATGGTCTTATGGGTCGAGCCACCTTGTTCAGTCTTTTGGCTGACCTCTTGTGTGGTGTTAATGTTATACCAACCCATATTTACCCCTACGAGTATTGGGGTTTCATGGTTACTAAAGATGAGGATATATGTGAAGGAAAACTGGAAAGAATTCTCACCTAAACAAGCAAAGAAGTTTGAAGGCTCTGAATCAATGTCTAAACAAAATCATCGAGGGAGTCAAACAAACAAGTGTTCATAAATGGGATCGAGGTTAACATGAAAAAATATGTATTCTTGAAGGTTTTCTAATCATATATAATACTGTGAGTGCAAACCTCCCAAAGGGTATGCATCTCCCAATGTAATATCAAGTATTTGAACTTGGCTGCCTTTGTGGTTGTGAGGTTAATTTTCTTTTTTCAAAAGTAATAGACACTATATTAATAAACAAAATCCATTACAAACCTATGATCATTACTTACTACGATATTCACATGAAAAAAAAACAACATGAGAAACGTAAGGCCTATGAAACTCCAACCTCTGCAACTAAAGCCAAAAACAAGAGCATACAAGGTGAGTCACAACATCATTAGGATCCCAAACAAAGATAAACCCCAACTTTGACATTGCCAGCGCAACCAAAGCCCAAAGGGTAGTTGCATGGGTAGATGAGAACGGAAGCAATCAAAATCCTTGATTGTTCCAAGAATCCCATAACACTTCTTCCAGCAACAGACTTCAAAAACACAAGTAGTCATAATGGCCTCCCCATGAATGATAACTAGGAAACCTATATCTAAAAGCTAAAGAGAAAATGTACAAACACTAGATGGTCCATAACCCAAGAGATATAAGTGAGAGAACATAAAGCTAAACAAGCACACACCAAAGTCAAAAGCTTTAAACATAAGAAATACATAATAACTCAAGGCGATGGTAATCTTCAAAGAGGCACAACTTGAAGTCACCGTTTCCAAAAACTTCTAACTGCCTAAGAGGTGGCCATTCTTAAGAATTTAGGAAAAGCACCGATCATTTGTCCTAATGTCTCCAACCCAACATCAAAGTCACCTGCTTAATCCACTACTGAATCTGCTTGGCCTCGAAAATTATCCTCTTACCCCCTGTACTCAGCCTCAGCCAGTCAAAGATACAAATATTCTTCCCTAGATGCATGCTCCATTAGCCGCGTACATGGGCGCTTATTAGAACCTTGCGAAGATTCATATTGGTCAATATGTAAATTCTCCAACCTGAATGTGGATTCTTCCACAGTAGTAGCTTCTTCACTCGGCAATGACCGAGCAAGGGGAGTTTCTGTATGAAGCCAAGGACCAAAGGGGGTGTCATCCCCCTCCTCATCATGCACAACTGGGCAAGCGTTGGTAGCATGCAAGAAAAGTCCACAGGTTGCACAAGTTGATGGTATGTTATCATAGGTTATTCGAAAGACAAAGTAGTTTCCATCAATGAGAAGGGAGAGGTTGTGCATGACTAGGCGACGAAGGTCTATTAGGACTTCTAGACGCAGATATTGATACCCTGATGCTGAGGGATCTTCAATGTTACCCGTGAACCGCCCTACCTTGGCTGCAACCTTTTCCTCGATGTGAGAGTTAAGGGAGGCACGAGGAGATCATAAACTTTAATCTAGCGAGGGATCCATTTACACTCATAAGCTTCAAAAGGTTTCTTCGGCTCAAGTCAATGAAGAGCAAAGAGGGAGTCATTCACTACCCAGGGGCCACGTGCCAAAACAATCTGCATGGTTTCAAGCTTCTCGAATTCTCACAAAAAGGGACAAATCAACCCTAGAGAGGGTGGAAGCCCCCAAAATCACTCCAAAATATTCTCATAAGAGTAGCAAGGGAGGCCAAGCAAATAGGGGATGTCGAGAAAACTCGACCCAAAATGCTTCAACCACTAGAAATCAACGAGCCATTAACCTTCATAGATGCCATAAGAGCAAAAATCTAGTACCCGGAAAGAAAACAGATGAAAACCAAAGAATAAGGGAACAAGGAAAAGCAAGTTCTATGTGTAAAAGAACATGCAAGGCTGGAAATCAATGAGGAGGAAGACAGACCCGAACGCATGCAAGTAGCAGGAACATGGAGAGAAAAAGGAGAGAAGAGAAATAGGTAGGTGGCTTTAGTCATTCCCAATGCAAAACATAGCAGGAGCACAGACGATGAAGAGAAATCGGCTAACTAGAATCGAGGAGGTTGGAGGGATACTAGCTTCACTAAGGTTTTCGCTGGGAAAGAAATGAAAAAGTTGTTATTCCATGATACTTTCTTTGGTTGTCAGGTTAATTATTTTGCCCCAGTTCTCCTTAATTTATTGGAAGGAGACTTTTAATATCTATCTCGTGGGTAGAAAACTAAAAACATAAAAATCCATTTTAAAATTAACGCAAGAATTTTAACCCCTCAAGGTATGAGGTTTCCAAAAGTGAGCCCCAAAACTATAAATATGTTTGTTTAGGCGTTAATTCCCTCTAACCTAACAACCTCTCCACATCACATTGTCACACCGGACAATATTTAATACACAACCACACCCACAATCCCTTTCTTCTTATTTGTCTCTATTTCTAAATCTCATTTTATTCTTCCTATTATCCTATTACCAAAACGAAGAACCGTAACTCCAACCAAGCAACAAAAATGTTCATAGGAGTTACACCCTCATGATTGTTGTCAAAAAATAGGCTTTTAGAAAGAGAGAGATTATGGGTGGGGTTATGTTTTACGTATTGTCTAGTGCGACAATATTACACAGTGAGTGGAAATCTAACATGTTAAGGGATACATTGTGACGTCGGATGAAATTAATATCTAAAGCAAACATATTTATGGTTTTGGGGTCCACTGTTAGGAACCTTCATACCTCGAGGGGATTAAAACTTAAAAAATATATTGATAATCTGGAGATAATAACTTGTAATATCGCCACATCTTAAAAGATACATTGCCATAATTATGTGTGTATTCTTATTGTTATTATTTTGATTAACAAATAAATATACCAAAATCAACAACATAACTTAATATGTGTTTCGGAAAATAATAATTTCGTCGTAATTTTTTCGAAATGTCTTGGGTTTATCAAAACCCGTAAAATATTCTTTTCAAGAGACGCTTTAAACCCGAGTTTTTGAAGCAACAAATCGTTGTTTCTAAAAATGATTTCATAAGTTATCGTTCATTAACTCAGAGGTAAAGGTGGAGTAATAAGTGAAGTCGTGTCATTGAGAGATAATTTAAACTTAGAGAATTTATGAAATTATTGTTTAAAGAGGTAATCTATTCAATGAATTATTTTAGGAATTAGCTGGACATCAAAAGTTTTGAAAAAAATGGGGAAATTTCATGAAATGCCACTATATTTTTGGCTAATTCATGAAATGCCACTAAAACAAAGAAAGTCACGAAATGTCACTATATTTTCTTAAAACTCCATGAAATGCCACTATAGATAGAAAAAAAATAAAAATACCTTAACTAATTAATAAAGTACTTTTAAAATTCATAAAATGCCCCTAAGGGTTAAAAATTAATAAAAATATCAAAATACATTAAAAATATAAAATATTAAAAAATATTAAAAAAATATTTTAAAAATTAAGAAAAAATTAAAATATCATTAAATATTAAAAAATAAATGTTTCATTTTTTAAAATTTATTCAGTACCATAAAAAGAATATTAAGTTCTATACAAATATTTATACCGAATTTTACCAATTTAGTACCAATAAATTTGTACAAATAAGTACCATAATTTTACATTTTTAATTATTTAATTACTATTAATTTAGATTATTTATTTCTTAAAGTAAATAATTTTTTATAATGCTGATAAAATTTGAAAACTAAAGTTCTAAACATAATAATTTATTTGAGATAGAGCGTTTGAGAATATATATAACAAACAATATTTAATAGTAAAACTTGTTTGAAATGTAGAATAAAACTTTTTCAGAATAATAATATACAACTTATTTTTTCTTTGGTTATCATTATTTGCTCCTAATAAGTTGCATATTATTATTCTGAAAACATTTTATTCTACATTTCACACAAGTTTTACTATTTAATATTGTATGTTATATATATATATATATTCTCAGTCACTCTATTTCCAATAAATTATTATATTTAGAAATTTTAGTTTTTAAAATCTATCAGCAACATACAAAAATTATTTACTTTAAAGAAATAAATAATCTAAAGTGATAGAAAATAATAATAAAAAAATGTATGATTAAAATTATAGTACTTATTTGGTATAAATTATGGTACTATATTGGTAGAAAAATTGGTATAAATTATTTGTTTAGAACTCAATATTTTTATGGTATTAAATAAACTTTTTAAAATGAAATATTTATTTTTTAGTATTTAATAATATTTTAATTTTTTTCAATATTTTTAATTTTTTTAACTTTTTTAAATTTTTAATTTTTTTTAATTTTTAATTTTTCCAATTTTTAATTTTATAATTTTCTCAATTTTTATAATTTTTTTATATTTTTAATCTATTTTGATATTTTTATTGATTTTTGTTAATTTTTAACACATAGGAGCATTTTATGAACTTTAAAAGTATTTTGTTAACTAGTATGGGTATTTTTGTCTTTTTTCTATCTATAGTGCTATTTAATAGACTTTTCAAAAAATAGTGATATTTCGTAACTTTTTTTTTAATGGCATTTCATGAAATTTCCCAAAAAATGTTATTTCAGAATTTTTTTTTTTCTTACTTTCATGGCTGTTGTCTCGTCGCCGTGCCGTGGCGGCAAGTGATACTTTTCTTACGAGCTTCATATTCCATGATCATCGTCTTCGCATCGACATAGTAATGCTTCCCAATTACCTTGATTTGGTTGGTGGGACTAGATTCGGAAACCCACCATTGCACTCCGTAATTATCTTTTCTTCTCCCCCATGAAGAAACGATTAAAATTTGCCGTAAACCAAAACCCCAGGGTTCGGAGAATCGGAGTAGTATACGTCTGATTTCCCTCAACAAAGGGAAATTCCCCTTGCATTCTGGAATACTATCGCTGAATTCTAAACCATCTTCCAATTGATTACAAGATAATCCGTTTTCTCCCCTGTCCGACGGGATACCGAGTTTAAAGAGTAGGGTTCTGGTGGGGTTTCTTTTATGAGCTGCGCGTCTAGGAGCTCGAAGAGGGGGATTGTTTGGGTTAGGACAAAGATGTTTGGCTGCAGATACATTCAATGTCGGGGAACTACCTCCTCCCTGCCGTCCTCTCAACCTCAAACCTTCACCGTGCCCGCTTCTATTCCGCAATGGCCTCAAGGTATGCATCTTTCCTTTTCTCCTGCTTCTGCATTGCCCAATTCACTGTTAGATTTTAGAACGTTCTTGATTATTTCTTGGGGAATGCCGTGTTCCTATTATGGATCTGTGCTATTTCTTAATGCCTTTCCCGGTGTGTATAAGCAAACATTCTGGATTTATGCTAATATAACATTCTGGATTTGGAAAATATAGTGTGAATAACTGAAAATCTTACAATTTGAAACAGATAAATTCTGAGATGTCTTATTACTGTTCAGTGTTAAGGAGCGTTATCTTGCCAATTTGCTGTAGATCGACTCATTTGTTTACTGACATTCATATTGGGCCAGGTCAAGGGTTTGCCTCAGGAATAATCAATCTAGGAGAGATTGAAGTTACAGAACTAACCCAATTGGAGTTTGTTTGGTGGTGCAATGGCGTGACATTCTACAAACCAACCAACATCCCAGACGGGTTCAGCTGCCTGGGCCATCACTGTCGACCGAACAAGCAGCACTCACGCAGCTCTGTTCTTGTAGCAAGGATTTCACCCACCATACATGTGCAACCACTGGGTGAAGACCCTGATAGAGATCAACGACCAGCTCTACTCAAACCTGTGGATTACACTCTGGTGTGGAGCTCGGATGACCGAAACCCAGACAGGTCCCATCAACCTGGTTACTTTTGGGCACCTAAGTCACCAGAGGGTTACAGATCTCTAGGGTTTGTTGTGACCACCAGCTCTCTTAAACCCAGCTTGGATGAGGTCAGTTGTGTGAGATCAGATCTTACAGATGAGTGTGAAACCTGTGGGTTAATGGTGGAAACACAGTCGAAGTTCTTGCGGATCCCATTCCGGGTTTGGAGGATGAGACCATGTCAAAGAGGGTTAAGAGGGAAGGGTGTTCCTGTAGGCTCGTTCTATTGCAGCAGTGCATTGATGGACAAAAAGAGTTGGAAGTTGTATGCTTGAAGAATTTTGAGCCGTTGTCACGTTCAATGCCGAATCTTGAGCAGATTCATGCACTGATAAGTCATTACGGGCCAACGTTGTTCTTCCATCCCGACGAGAAGTACTTGCCATCTTCAGTTTCTTGGTTCTTTGACAATGGAGCTCTATTGTATAGGAAAGGGAGGACGGATGGTGAACCAATTGACTCAGTGGGATCGAATCTTCCTGTGGGCGGAGAAAATGATGGTGAGTATTGGTTGGATTTGCCTGGAAGAAATGATGGGAGACGGGAGCTGGTCAAGCATGGAGACTTAAGGAGCGCAGAGCTCTATGTCCATGTAAAACCGGCACTGGGTGGAACCCACACTGACATACAAATGTGGGTGTTTTGCCCGTTCAACGGACCTGGGACACTGAAGGTTGGGCCGATGAACCTCTCTCTCGGGAAGATTGGGGAGCATGTGGGGGACTGGGAGCATTTTACGTTGCGTGTGAGCAACTTCACAGGGGAGCTTCGCAGCGTGTACTTCTCACAGCACAGTGGGGGAGTGTGGGTTGATGCTAGCGAGCTGGAGTATGTGGAGGGAAATCGAGCAGCAGTTTACTCATCTAGAGGTGGACACGCAAGTTATTCCCGCCCAGGGTGTTACTTACAGGGCTCATCGAAGCTTGGGATAGGAATAAGGAATGACTGTGCGAGGAGTGGGTTAAATGTGGATTCCAGCAAGAGGTATCAGATTGTTGCGGCAGAATATCTAGGGGAGGGGAATGATGGGGTTGAACCGCCACAGTGGTTGAAGTTCATGAGGGAGTGGGGACCGAAGGTGGTGTATGATTCGAGGGCGGAGCTTGATAAGGTGCTGAGGAGATTGCCGGCAACGTTGAGATATCCGGCTGTGAGGTTCTTTGGTAAGTTTCCTGTGGAGTTGTATGGAGAAGAAGGACCGACTGGACCTAAAGAGAAGAACAATTGGGAAGGGGATGAAAGATGGTGAGAATGTGACTGGGTTTCAGCTGTATGAATTCCTGTCTTGGTAAGTATATATCATCACCCCTACAGAAGTAGAAATGTAGAATATATCATACAAAAGATGTTGCTTACTAAACTAAAAGCATTAAGATGTATTACGTAGTTTACAAAAACCCACAGCCATCTCCATGGAAATAAAACTCAAAATTATTTGTAATCAGTGTGAATTTATATCACCTAGATTATTGATTTATTAGAGAATCCCAAGCTTTTTGGGCTTGTCCTGCTCTTTATATTTATAGTTATTCATCATCCTCTACCTGGTCCATCTAGACTGGTCCATAAAATCAAAGAAGTTGATAAGCATTCCCAACTGACAAAAGAGGTTCTGTACGTCAGATGGGATTCTACCTACGGTGCAAGGTTTTGAGCAATTACCAACCTTCTTTTAGTACCCAAATGGCTTTTTTTGACACCAGAAGAATAACTGGCTGTTATTAAGCCAATCATTTCATCAAAGAAAAACCGCTTAAAAACATCTATAAGGACAAAAACATCGATGAGAGAGATTTGCTTTTTTTTTTTTTAACACTTGGATACTTATTCTTGATCTCGATACTCTTTTTTAATAAATAACTTCGTAGGGCGAACCTAGGAAATATATGTAGGAGGGGTGAGAATTTTTTTAAAATAATATTATTTTATATTTTAAATTAATTTTAATTTTTTAAATTAATATATAAATTTTCAAAAATTTTAATTATATTTAAAATTGATATTAGATATTAAATTTGACATAAAAATAAAATAAAATTAAAGTATATAGATTAACATAAAAATAAGTTTGGTTTATCTTTTTTATTTCAAATTTTTAAAACTTGGTATATAAAATTCAATTAATATAAAACAATAGTTCTAAACTAGTAGATTTTTTTCTAAAAACTTCTTCTAAAAATTATTTTGAGTAATTCTAGTATTATTTTAATTTACAATATTTGTAAAAAAAACCAAAAACACTTATAATATGGATATAAGGGGTACATGATTACTAAGACTGACATAATAATTCGTTTTATTTTAGACTATATTGATAAAATAAAAATATTAAAAATTTCTTATCTAATATAGACTAAAAAAGATTTTTACAATATAATCCTAAAACAAATATTACATATTTATAGAAATTAAATTGATAATAAATAAAACTTAGTGATATCATGTGATATTTATAAAATATTATGGGGTAAACAAATATCTATTAATATAAATAAGAGAAAATTACATCCCCACCCATGAGGTTTAGCCAAATTACATGGCCCGCCCATGTGGTTTACGAATTTAAGTTGCCCACCATGTAGTTTTGTCCGTTTGTTATCGGTCAACTATTTCCTAATTACCGTTTGTTTTGCATACGTGGCTGCAAATGACGTTTCAGTCTCGATGACATGACTACCCATATGTATTATTTTGCTGACTCGCCTCTGAGGTACTGAATATCTCACTTCACTCACCACTCCACTCAGAATCACAACCCTAACTTTCTATTGTTTCTAGCGAATTCCCAATTCTCTGCTCTCTCCCAATACACACATCGTCGTTCTCCTTCATTCTCGCATTCGACGCCTATCTATTGGCATTTGATGATCTACTGATATCTTCGTTCTCCTGTCGCTTTCACCATTCTTGTGGTTCTTGTTGCTCTTTGAAACTCACCTCCATTCTTGCTGCGTTTTTTGCTTCGAAATCCAGCAATCTGGTATGTGATTCTGTTGTTGGAGCACTAGTATCTATTGCGCTTGTGTTGGATGATGTATCTTGACTTTTACTCACTTGACTGTTTCGATTTCTCGAACCCTAGCTGGTCTCTACTGTTGTTTCTACTGGCGATTCACGATTCTGTGTCGATTTTGTGTTTTTAGGGTTTATGATGTCACTTGAGTGTGCTATTTCACATTTTGGTAGTGTTGTCATCGGAATACTACTATTGTTTTTGGACAATTTGGTCGATTCTACACGTACTTGATTCATCTGAATTTCATTGACACTGCCTGTGTGAATATGTGATGCACTATGATTTTTTACACAAGCCTCATAGTGACACCAGCTCATTTAGCTTTAATATGCAAGTGTTATATCGGTACCTATTTTCTTACACATAATTCTGTTGAAGCGATGTCGGTATTATGTTGTAGTGGTCTTCTCCCGAAGTTAATAAGATGGAATTGCTGGTGGTGTTATTGTTTTACCGCTATGATGATGGGGCAACAATTCTAATATGAGCTCCTTATTTCACTACTTCATCTGTTTGTGGAATCTTGCCTTATTAGCATTGTGTGTCATTTATATTTGCACTGTTACAGCTCATGGTAGACATGAACTGTAAAACACATAATGGTGCACTGCTATATATGTTGTTGGGCAGCTATTGTTAGACCATTAAAATGCTGAATGAATTTGAAGTATAATACTTGTCATCTGTTGCCTAGTAATATGTTGCACAAGCCCTTTAATGATACCAGCTCAGTTAGCTTTGTTTTGCAAGTGTCGTAGTGGTACCTATTTTCTTACACATAGTTCCGTTGAAGCGATGTTGGTATTATGTTGTGGTGGTCTCCTCTTAAAGTTAATAAACTAGAATTGCTCCACTATTGTACTGTATGTAGCATTTGTGAGAAGATTAGTATTGCTCCATTTGTTATTTGGCATGCTAGTGTAACTGTTTTACAGCTGTGATGAAGGGGAAACAATCCTAATCTGAGCTCCTCTTATCTCACTACTTCATCTTTGTTGTTTCTTCCATTATCGTCTACTGCTGATTTATTTGAAGTTGTTCCGGTATTATGTCATCATCAAACAGCAGGATCAGTGAAAACCGATTCACATTTTGCAATGTGAAGTGTCACTGTAAAAAGACTACACGCTTATTCATTGATGTCACACGTGATAACCCTGGAAACTTTTCTATCAATGTGATTGTGCAAATAGAATCTTCAAATGGTGGTATGAGATGGACATGAACATGCATCTTCTCATGCCTGACATATACAGCGGTGAAGTGAACTCAAGGGATCCTAATGTTGAAGTGATAATTCAAGAGCAATTACAAATGCTTGGAGATGAGTTGAGGGACCTGAAAAGCATTATTCAGCGAGATAATGCCGACTTGAAGGTTGAACTGAATAAGCTGATTATGTTGTGTTATGCTATAGTGGGTGCGGTTGCACTGATGTATTTGAAGTTAGTGAAGGTGATGAGTGTATGTACCCGAAATATGTAACAGCACTTCACTCTTGGTGTGGTTTAGTTATTATGTAATTTCAATTGTCTTCATGAATGTAATGTTGATAAGTGGTGAAATTATATATTTTAAAGGGTTATTTCCGTAAGTATTTTACATGATTTATAACATAGTTTCACCACTTTATAGAATATTTTATTTATTTTAGGTGAATGGTCAATTTGACATTAGCTACCTACTGTAAGCAAGCTACCTGCTGCGAGCAAGCAAGCAACCTGCCAGTTTGCCCTTTCCTCTCACGTACAAAGTCACCCATGCACCACATAACTTGCATGCAAATGTGCTGCTTCATGCACTTAATGGCATACCAGCCACGTACCATGATGTTCAACTTAGTCATGTGCTGACCACTTATACTCACGCGAGTATATTAGGATGGACGGGTTATATATGATGTGGAAGATATATATATATGCACGATACGGAATAAAAGTCGAGGACAGAGGGGGAGTGAAGGAAGACGGACTCAACTTGGGCAACTCACGCGGAAAGACCCCATTCTTTTGCAAAAAGAATAAACCAGCTGATAGCTGATATTGGCTGATGACTGATTTCAAAATTAGATGATTGTGTAAAAACCTATATAAGTTGTTCTTTTTGTATTAGAGTTTTGAACTGATAAACTAATTGATAATGTGACTGACAATATGTAAACCAACTGATAATGCAACTGGTAATGCGTAAACTAGCTGATTAACTAACTGATAATGCAACTGGTAATGCGTAAATCAGCTGATTAACTAACTGATAATGCTGTTTTGAATAAGCTTTATGAGTAAATGATATCTGACCCATAATACAACAAAAGAATGAGCTGAGTCTGATAAACCAACTGATAAATCATAAACCAGTTGAAACACTTACAAAAGAATAGGGCCTAAAAAAGATAGAAAGGGCACGGGCAGACAGACTCGAGGAGGACAGACGCGAGCAAACAGGAAACGAAAAGAAAGAAGGAAAACAGAGGCGAAGGAAGAAAGCGACGAGAAAACGGGAACAGAAGAAAGGGAAAAAAGGACCCATCTGCTTTAAAGCTTCTTCAACAAGCTATGACTATCTCTTTTCTTTTTCTCTTTACTTCTTTAATGTCTGAGTAGTCCTATTTTGTACCCTTGGGATGGGGTTTGACCCCAAATCCCCAAACTAGCATGTAAAACCTAATTTGCTTAAATATAGTTGTTTTTTTGTCTCTCTAAATTTAATTAATGTGCTAGATTGATCACCTTTGTGCATTTGTGGTTTCTTCTAACTTCATACATATGTGATTTAGATATTTTGGCCAAGAGTGAGACAAACCCTAGATTTTTCCTTCTTTAATTAGTTGGTGGATTTAGTGTTATTGTTAAGGGCTTGTGTTTAACGCTATCTAGTGATGTTTATCCAACCTAACCGAAGGGTTTATTTAACTAGATAAGATTTGACTTTCACTAGGATTTTAGAGTTAGTCATAACTTTAGTCCTAGTAGACAACTAGAGCAAATTGGGATAAAATGTTATGTTTGGGAGTATTTGGGCGATTACACTTTCCCGGGGTACATCTCCATTCCGATATACTAAAACACCGTCTCCGTTTAATTATTTGCCATTTTTATTATTAAACCGAATCACTACGCTTGCCTCCGGCTAAACCCATATTTTTACCGCTTTTAATTAAATAACTAAATACCGAGACTAGGGAGATAGGACCAATTTCCTTGTGGATACGACACTTGTTGTACTACATCGAATAGGTGCACTTGCCTACTCTTTGCATATATTTATATATATTGTGATATATATTATTTGCACAACAAATGCACATTCTGAATGAAGTTGGGTCAGTTTCAAGTTTATGATTTTCAAAGAAGACATATTAGTGTATTGTTTGAAACTCCTCCTAACAATTTTGGCCACATTATATTTCAGTTTGTTCTTTCATTTTTAGGAAGGAAATCGAATGCAGCAATTAGCACTACATACCTGGGCCAATATTCAATAGACATTAGGAGGTGACAGTTACATTCAAAATCTGTAGTACAAAACTTAAGAGAACATATACATAGGGATGAGGAAAGGAAAAATTCCATCAAGCATAGATGTATCACTGCACCTGTTTGATTAGGCAGACTTAACTACTCAAGTATTGTACTGAACAACATAGAAGGCATACTACTTTTTTGTTTTGGAGAAGATATGATCCGTGTGGACAAGATCATATGATCTAGAGTAGGTGCTAAACCATTCACATCAGTCATGATACATTCCAAAAACCCACTATCAGAGTACCGCAAATGACAGTGAGCAACACATATAGTAGAAGTGAGCAATAGAACTGCATTCCATCAAGTTTTTTTGCAGTTCAAGACTAACAACACCTCTCTAACAACATACATAGCATCCCATCTTCATGTTTAAACACAGTCCAAGTCTAACAACAACTGTCTAACAACATATAAAACAGTGCACTTGAACATATATAACAGTGCACTTGAACAAATACAACAGCTATCTAACAACATATACCAGCGGCTGTAGCAGTACAAATTCAAACGACATATACAACAGAAAATGAGGCAAGATTTCTCAAACAAAATAACATAACTTCTACTGTCATCACTTGAACTTGTCACACAAAGCATGGTTTACCACTACATGAAGCTATCAAATGTAAATTCCTTAACTGGATTGTCAAAAGATGCATTACATTCAAATCCTTGCCATTACACATGTTACTACTGTCATTACTGAGACATATCAAAAGAACTTCAAAAAAAAAAAAGTCTTGTTGTGGTCTTCAAAAACATAGCCATTACTGCTACTCAGCTACGACAGTAGTGATTGTTCCAGTCTTCACTTGCCTAAAAAACAACAAGCTACATCAGAACTGGAAGACGACATGTTGAAGTCTTTTGTAGATGCTAAAAACAGATGCCAATTACAACTATGTATACATGGAAAAAAATACAAGTTCAACAGCTATGTCGAAGTCTTTTGTACATGCTTCAAACAGATGCCAGTTACAGCTATGTTGAAGTCTTTTGTAGATGCTAAAAATAGATGCCATATATTCAGGCAATGATACTCATTTACCAAGTATTAAACAAATATGTACCACATGATCATGTCTTCATTCTCTTTCCCTAAATTTCATTTGATGCAACTGGTGTTTCTTTGTTCCCATTCCTCTTCTTTCCTCTTGAACCTATTTCATCACCAAGTTCTAAAACTGCAATGAGACCCTCACCTTGACCATCCCTTCTATTAGTTTGGCCTGAACATGTCCTCGAGTTGTGCCCCCTTTGCTTACATTTTGTGCATGTGACATGACTTGACCTTTTTGTACTTGGCCTATTCTCACCTTCTTCATGTCTCTTGTTTTTCTTAGGCCTACCTGATAATTTTCTTAGGAAGGGTGGTGCCAAAATTGTGCACCCATCAAAATATGGCCATAATGAGGTGTTCGGAATAGGAGAGATGGTTGATGTGTACATGGCAGCGTACATAGCCATGGTAAAATAAGGGTCTACAAAGTTGACCTTTTATCTATCAGAAATGATGACCCACTTTCTCCTCACGCCTTCGCCAACAATCAACCTCAAGTTGCTAAAGAAGTATGTCCAACTCTCTGTAGTCTCACTGGCCACAATAGAAAAAGCTACAGGAAATATTCCATTATTCCCGTCAATCGTAACAGCACTTAAAAGTACACCATAGTAAGTACCTTTTAGATGGCACCCATCCACTCCTATAAAAGGTCTAAAAAACCCCTGAGAAAGCCGACCTTAAGTGCATTGAAGCATATGAAAAGATTGCTGAATGTAAGAGGTCCATTTAGATACTCTTGGAATTTGAGATCAATGATTGAACCTGGCTTTCTTTCGAGAGCAATCTTGGTGTATTGGTGAAGACGAGCATATGATTCAGCATGGTTACCTTGAAGCAACTTCATTGACTCTTTCTTTGCCCTAAAGCACTTCATATAGTTCACATGGGCTCCAAAATTTGATAGTATGAAGTGAAGTATGGCATTAGGAGACATGGAATTGTTGGCTCGCAGCTCAGGTAAAACCTCCTCATTATCCACCTTGATGAGGCATCAGGGTTTTTGGATAATCTTGCACAATTATGCCCCCTTTGATCGTCTTGATCATGAAAGTGATGTTATCAACCAAAAGAGAGGCATGTAGACGCCACTGAAAAGTGTCAAGGTTGTTACATAGGACAGTGTATTTCCATGGATCATTTGCTACCCTGTGCAAGTCTATCCCTTCTTGCATGGCATAATTGTCCATGACTTCTCTAAAAATATCCTTGTTCAAAAACATTTTCCGAGGTTCTAGCCTGATTGATCCATCACACCTTCGACCTCATCACTTAAAAAGCACCCACCATCTCTCAACGAATCTAACTCCTCAACGTCTACGTCATCATCTACATTATCATTCCCAGAATTTGTGTTGCTCTCTTTAGATGTACTAAAACCATGGTTTTCATCAGATTTATGACCCCAAGAGTCCTCTAAAAAGTAAGGATTTGGATCATCTGTCTATTCTTCATTGTTTCCACTGCTCTACAAGGTGACAGTATTATCAGTACTTGCAGGGACAATCTGTAACTCATAATTCCCTGATGTCCTTGTACCCACTACTGCATTGTCATTCGCACTGTTATGATTAGAAGCAACCCTAGGGCTGGATAATGTGGGTGTGACTGATCCAATGGGCTCAACAAATACAGCAGGTCTAGAGTACCTTCAGAACTTTTGGGAAGATCATGTGGTGGTTTTCAAGGGACTGTATAAGGCATAGTGGGCTTAGTGTAGCTTGATCCATGAATAAGGTTGAGCCCTCGTGGTCTTTTCTTTTTCTTTCTTCTACTTTCATTATTCTCATTTGATGACCGAAGAAGGTGTTGGATCAGGGTTAATGGTTGATGATCTTGTGAGGGTTGTTGTAGTGTTGAAAGATTTACTAAAATAGGAGGTGGAGGTGGAAGAAGAGGAGGAGGTTGTGTTTGAGGACATTTGTCCTGGGAAGGCTGTGTTTGTGGTGGTGAAGTAGGACATATCACTTCTTGATCATTTAAGCAAACAAGTTCATTACGTCAAATTCAAACAGTTCTTGTGCAGTTGGTATTGTCTCCTCTTTTTTCTACGTCTGCAAGCCATCTTTTATATGTGGACATCATGTTTGTGTCCTTAGCACCATCCTCTACAATTACTTCAACCCAATCCTTTCCATCAAACAATGACAACATGTTCATGAGCTGTCCATCAGATCCAATCTCTATGTTTTTCTTGCTCTTTGGATGTTTGTACAAGAATGTGGGATGTTTTGGTACTTTCACACCACTCTGTTCCTTAAGGATGTTAAGACAATCATCGACAAGTTCTATAGAAGAGTATCTATCTAGATCAAATGGCATACCCATCTTGTATCTACATCTCTTATTGACAACTTCAATACGCACCTCCATTCCTATCAAATATGAATTCCAGACAACAACAATTAAATGTGAATAGAGACCATAGAAAAAGAGAATTGTAAAATCACCAACACAAAACACATCAGAAATAACATTAGAGACCAGCTACGGTTTGAGAAATCAAAACAGTTAAATGAGTGGAAGTCAAAATACATCAACTAACATAAGAGTCCAGGCAAATGAGTTACATCAGCCAACACAGACAACAATGGGTTATAGCCAAAATAAACTAGCTAGCATAAACAACAATAGACACTAAATAGGGTTCGAGACATTGAAATAGGCAAGTGAGAAATTGAAACAGGCATGTGAGTATGTCAAGATACATTAGCCAACAAATGCACAGTAGATATCAATGCTTCAACAACAGAATCACATACCAGATTGCTGGATTTCAAAGCAAAAAACGCAGCAAGAATGAAGGTGAGTTTCAAAGAGAAACAAGAACCACAAGAATTGAGAAAGCGACATAACGAAGATATCAGCAGAGCATTAAATGCCAGTAGATAGGCGTCATGTGAGAACAAAGGAGAACGATGAAGCGAGTATCAGGAGAGAGCAGAGAATTGGAAATACGACATAAGCAATAAAAAGTTAGGGTCATGATTCAAAAATGAACCAGTATCTCAGAGGTGAGTCAGCAAAATAATCGACGTGGGTAGCCATGTCATCGAGATTGACACGTCATTTACACCCACATATGCAAAACAAACGGTAATTAGGAAATTTTTTACAGATGACAAATGGACAATAATACATGGGTGGGCAATTTAAATTCGTAAACCACATGGGTGGGCCGTGTAATTTGGCCAAACCTCAAGGGTGGGGGTGTAATTTTCCCTATAAATAAATTTTATAACAATAAAGCTAGAACTAATTTAAGTAAGTACCCGAGGGAGTTGGGGGGTGCACACGCCCCCCTTGTCTCCGCTTACAACACTGTGCGCTATGGCATTAAAGTGAAAACCACGTAAACCTTATGTGATTTTCACTTGTTCATTGCCATTACTTCTTCACTATACTTAATCGGAGTTGATCAATCCAAACCATGATCCTACCTCAATAATATCACTAAATATTGAATTTTGTTGTAAATCACCCTATATAGTGGATATACATCCACATGTCATTTGGTCTACCTAGACCATTCATTGGTATTACTCTTGAAGCCCCCCAGACTCTTCATTTAAGTAACTATTAGAGACCTTTGATATTTTGTATTCCTACCTCTCAAAGGTTCAGTCAAGGTTGATATCGTGTACTATATAAGGCCGTAAAGTGAAATGAAAAAGAGTGTGCCTATTTTCTCCTTCCTTGTCTCCTATATTCTCTCAATTTCATAACACGTTATCAGTACGATAGACTCTACTAGTCCATATATCATCGACAAAGATCTTGAGTTTAGTTATTTGCTACCGCTAAACAAAGATCATCACCAAAGCAAGAAGCACAACTCAATTGAAACTAATCAAGGAAGCTTATTACCCACAATGTAACGAGGATCTTATCGTGCATCTCCAGCAGGAGTTTTCTGGTGACTTTGCGAATCTGTGTTGAGGAAGAGTTTATGTTGAAACCGCATCTGATGTATTCTTTGGCGAATACAAAAGGTGTAAGTAAGTTTATTCAATTTTTACCGGCATAATCATTTTGACAAGCATATAAGTCAGCCACAACTCCCAATAATTTATATAACTATATATATGAGTTTTTAAGTTAAAGGACAAATCCTTATGTTTCTTTATATTTGTTATATACTACATATATAAATTGCACTTTTTATTATATTATGATACAAAATGGAAATCTATGATTGGTGGAAAATAGTTGAAGAGATATGTGAGAAAAAGAAGGAAATTTTTTATACTTGTTTATGAAGTTCCACCTTTTATAAGGAAGAAAAGCGATAAAAAGGATTGCTTTTTGTGAATTTCTATGGGGTTGAGTTTTTCTTACAGAATAAAAATCTTAAAGCAAAAGTAAAAACAAAGATAACAATATATTACATTTTAATGAACTGTCAGGTTAACCAAGAAAGAATTATATGTTTTGTGATATAATGATTTTTGCATAATCACTTTCATAAAGTATTATTTGACGCTACATATTTTGGTTTTTTAAGTGAACTATTTAATATGGTATGCCCCCTTCCATTCAATTTGTTGTTTTTATGATGGAAAAGTAGTATTGCCACAAGAAAGAGTTTGGATTACAAATGCTAGGCATTTCGTTTTGAGATAGTGAAAAAAGAAGTGATGTTATTACCTCATGCAAAAAATTACACTAGAGGTTAAGAATTCTCTTATGTAATCACTTAAACGAATATTGTAAAATTATGATATTACCTCGTGCAAGATGGTGTGCTTGAGGTTAATGATTATGCTACCTCGAGCAAGATGCGTATATTTGGGGTAAGATCGTAATACTGCCTCATGAAAAATGAATGCACTTGAGGTTTATGACTATAAGATCTGTATACATCTTCATGCAAGATGCACTGAAGGAATAAAAATAAAAAGATCATGTTAGTTAAATGTATAAGATGAATGCATTGAAGATTGAGAATTACGGATTATTTTTTTATTCATGCGAAATCATGCTCTTGAGGTTAAAAGCTGTAATATCCATATTAGACCTGGCAAAAGTAACCCGAACCCGAAAAACCGAACCGAACCAATCCGATCCGAATCCGAATGTCAACCGAAAACTATAACTTGAAAAATGACCCGAAATCCGAAATAAACCGACCCGGACCAAACCGAACCGTATTATTATAAAACCGAAAGTAAACCACAATCCACAATCATCCGAATCGAAGTCATCCAAACCAAAATTAACCGAACCGAACTCACCCATAACCTGACGATGACCCGAAAACCGAAGTGACCCGAACCGAAACCAACCGAAATCCAACCGAACCGAACCCGAACCGAAACCAGTGTGACCCAAACTAATATATCCGATGTGACCCGAAAGAATATATTGCATTAATTATAGGAGACAATGAGAATAAAACAAAATGTTTATACCCAATATCTAGTTTAAATACAAATCAGTATTTAGCATTTGTATCATACAACACTAAACAATGCCCCACAATACTTTTACAATTAATCATTACTTAGTAAGTGGTGTACCTATAAAAAAGTATTAATAAACTTATATACACGAGAAATTATTTTAAATATACCACAAATATTTTGCACTATAAAATTTTAAAGTAATTAATTATCATGCATTTTCATTAATTGCACAACTAATAATGAATTAATGATAATGCGTTACTCATCAATGATAGATTGGTAAGAACCAAAAATATTTGTATATTTAGACTCAAATTTTATCACTAATTTATATCATTATTGTATTAATTATTCATATATTGAAGGTGTTTTTATTAATTAGAATTTTTCAAGCCTTTATCCAATCTTGTGAATAATTCTCCCGCATTAGCAATTTAGCATAAATGTTTAATATACTTGAAGATTTTTACCTATGTAGCAAAATTCTCATGCTTCTGAATAGTTCTTCATCATTAATAGTTTTTAACCACCGTAAAAAAAGTCATCAAAACTTATTAACTAATTCTATTCGCTAACTATTAATAGATTGAAAATACAAGTTACTACACTTTGATACAATTTTAATAATTATCCACAAACATACCTTATTTATACTCCTCTCAAAATAATGAAACTATTAAATAATATAAAGCTACATCAATAATAATGATAAGTTCAGAGTTAGTTGCTAAAGTATAACATGATGCAAATTATAATTATTTGTTTAAAATAATCTTTTATATACATTTATACGTGTTGAGATTGATTGAAGTCAAATTTGCATATCATGATGATTGAGTTGCGGGATTTTGTAATGGCAACCGAATTTGACCGAATAATTGACCCGAATTTGACCCATAACCCGAAAAAACCGAATGACCCAGAGGCTAACCCGAACCGTAAGTTACCCGACCCGAAGTCACCCTAACCGAAAGTCATCCAAACCGAAAATCAACCAAACCGATCCAAACCGGCCCGAAATTTCAACAAACCGAACTCAACCCGAACAAACCGAATTCAACCGACCCGATCCAACCCGAACCAAATATTGAACGATTTGAAATCGACCCGACCCGAACCGAACCGAACCCCCGAACCGATTGACCCGAACTGCCACCTCTAATCCATATACTTCCTCGTGCAAGATAACTGTATTGAAGGTTGAGAATGATAATTTATTGTTTTCCTCTCATGCAAGACTGTGCATTTGAGGTGGATTGGTTTAAAAATGGTCTACATTTGGTATAAGATTGGACCAAATTGTAAAAGCTCTTGGAGAGCTAGATAAATTTTGAAGAGTTAAAGGTAACTCTATACAAAATAGCTTTGGTATAAGTTATAGGATCTCTCAAGTAACCATTGAAAAGTTACATGTGTGGATTATAATAGGAAAATTGAAGAGTTTTTCCCAGCGAATTTCCAACCCAAGCTCTGAAATGCTAATGAGTATCATGCATGATTATGAAAGAAGTTGAGCTTGAGGTTGATTTTAGCAAGATCTATCTGTGAGATCATTGATGATATGAGTACTAAAAACTTGAATTATCTTATGGAAATGATCATTTTATCTTGTAAAAGTTGATTGTAAAAGATGTTATAATTTATGATAGATTATTGCCTATCCGTACATGGTTGGACCGTGTATAAAAAAATTATTTACAATTGACATCATGGTAGATCATCACATATCTTTGAAGGATATTGTTGAGATGATGTTGTTACTGATGAAACAGTGTTAAGGTTTCATCCTTAATACATATTTATAAAGTGTGAAAGATGCTATAGAGTACATGAATTTTGACATACTTAATAGCCATGATATGGGTATTGGTTATTCATGAATACTCTAAAGGAATAAATATGGTACATTGGACCATCTTTGCAATCTATAATAGATTCGCGAGCGTATTGTAAGTCAATGAATAACAAAGAGTCATACATTATCGGTAGTGCTACAATGTACATAAATGTACAACTGAAAAATGTTTTGTATACAACTCTATAGTCTATAAGAGACAATGATGAATGTGAGATTGCTCTTTTAAGCTACGAATATTAAAAGGTCTTCATATGTTCCTTGAGGGAACAAGAATAAACATTGAATAATCACATTTTAATGATAAAGGATGCTCATATTGATGGGAAAACAAGCACAAAAGGTGCCACGTTGTATAAGTTGATATAACGTAGAAGTCAATCCCAAAAACCTAAAAGAAAGATGGATCGCTAACCAGAAGTTAGTGTAAGTTAAATTATTCATTATATGAAACAAACAAGTGGGAACCCATGAGAAAAGTCATATAGAATAACTACTTTTCCTAAATATTCAGAAATTTCGGGTTCTTACTCGAGTTAGAATAGTTTCATATAAGATACAGTGAAATCATTCAAAAAGTATATGCGAATTTTTATACTCCCTCGAAGTATCATGGATTGATTATGGGCAGAAAATATTGCCATGTGGACCTTTGAGATATTATATGATACATGATATATCAAGTAATGGTCACATGAAGACTTGTATTCATTGGGCTATCAATTTAGAAAAATCTATAATGAAATTATCTATGCGATTTTGAGATTAAGATGAATAATATGAAAGTTGAAAAAATAGTGGTATTGAGTAACTTATACTCCCACCAATAACAGCCTTATTAAGTCGTTAATTTGGTAGTAGCAAAAAAAAAGTTAGACAATTGGGTTTGTCTATATCAAAAGAGTTATAAAAAGAAAAGTTGAGAATATTGAACTTCCTTAGTTCTCAAGCATTCTCAGCTTTAGTGGAGAAGGATATAAGTTTTGATATTTGGCACAAAGTCTTATGACTAAAATCAATTGTGCCTTGTTGAAAGATTACAAAAGTAGACTCGTATTAAGTGTTGCTATAATCATGCTTCTGGGGAGTATGAGTCTCAAAGATACTTATGAGTTCATAAAATATCAAATTAGAGAATGGTTTGCTCTAACTTGTATGTCCTTAACCAAATGTTAATGGACTTTAGATCATGAATTAATTCATGACAAGGGAAAATGAACTAGAGGTTCAAAGAATATTTAAATCATTTGCGAAATGTTGCAAATCAACTACAAGATGTGTTCATGGATATGAAGCAAGTAATATAATCATATATACTAGTAGGGATGAGCATTTTGATAATTTGGTTGATCGAAATCCAAATTGTAAAAAAAAATGGATTTTGGTTACTTCGGTTTAGAACCAAATTATCTAAATTTTAACCAAAACCGAATTAACTGTTAACCAAATTATATAAAAAAAGTAAATTTTTAGAGTGAAAAATGAAAACCAAATTGAAATTCAAATCTTAGTTAGTTCAGATTTCGGTTGACTGAAATTTAGAAAAAAAATCGAAAACCAAATTTTTTGTTTGGTTTTCAGTTAACTAAATAAAAAAAACTAAAAGCCTAATAGTAGAAAAATATCCAAACACCAAAAATCACAAACGATGATTTACAACATATAATAATAAATATTCTAGTGAGTGCACACAAGAAGAGAACAATGAATAGAGGCGTAGCCGCACATACCGCAAAAAATAAAGACTGGAAACTGTGGAAGAAGATAAGTTCTATATATTACTAACAGAGCTAGAGGAAGAAGACAAGTTTAGTATATCGGGAGTGATGGGAGGAAGGAGATAAGTTCAGTACATTATTGGGGGACCACCTAGTGGCGGTGGTGCTTAGTGGTATTGCGTCGGTGCCGCAGAAGAGAACGAAGCGTATTGAGAAGAGAGGAGCAACGCTAGGATTTGAATATCACTTTCAGTTTCATAGTTTCAGTATAGGGTTTGTCATTGTCTTTCCCACTTTCCATAAAGACTAAAGAAATGAGAATATGCTCTTTTTCAAAAAAAGAAGAAAAAATTACATTCCCCACCGATGAGGTTTGGCCAAATTTCATAAACCACCCATAAGGTTTAGGAAATTAAATTGCCCACCCATGAGGTTTATTTCGTTTTATGTCCGTCATCAAGTTAATGAATTCCGTTAGTGACTGTCACGTGGATTTTTATTATTTGTCCCCACTCCATGCTGACTTGGCATGTTTTTAACCCATCAAAGCCAACTCACCACTATCACAACCAACTTCAGCCATCGACCCATCTTCAGCATGACTAGAGCTGTCAAAATTTGACCCAACCCGAAAACCCGTCCGTTTTATCCGAACCCGAAACCCGATTAAACCCGAAAATATTTAAATATAATAAACCCGAAACCCGATTGGGTAAAACCCGAAATGACCCGATGATGATAACATACTATAAAAAACCCGATTAAACCCGAACGGATATTGACCCTAAAAAATGTATTTGCATAACAGAGTCAAAACCGAAATCCAAACCACATTGTAATTTGAATATTCAAATTACCAAAATTTAAAATTTGGTTACAAAATTTGGTTAAAAATCCATTTTTTTTTGTTATTTTCATTTTTGAATAAAACCAAAATATCCAAATTTAATGCTCACCCACTATACTGGCTGCAAATGTTTCTGCTCAGTTAGAAGTCCCGGGAGAAAATTTTAATTTACTAATGACAAATGATGATAATTCAGCAAGAAAATGGAAGTGGCAAAAAAAAATCTTACCTATTTATTTCAACTTTATGCACATTCACAATCATTCCTCAGATCAACTACGGTGAACAAGTAGACAATCTCCCACCACCACCTGCAGCTGGAAGGTTACTTCAAACCACAGTCCAAAAAGTTTGTTTATGCAACACTAACCCAACGATAATTAAAGCCTTTACAAACACAGGAATTAGACTGACAATCAATCATCTAAGAGAGTGACAAATACCTAGGGTTTTGAGAATCTCATACGAGACACTGAAGTAGAAAGATAGGGGGTGAGTTCGAAAAATGTCAAAGCAAGACGAGACTGGGAGAAAGAAGACATGCAGTAGTTGTGTAGTAGTAGTATTACTGTTTATTCTTCTTTCTCGATAATTTGTGGGATTGGCTGGTGACATACCTATTCTTCCACCACGATTGCTCCCACCAAATAACTCATGATGTATCCTCTGTGGCACTGGTCTAAAAATCGAACCACCACCTATGGAGAAGAAAGGGAATTTAACTCCAGTGATTTCCTCAAACCATCTGCCTGAGTACGCCACATCCGGGCAACTGCTGTTGTTGGGGTTGTCGCTACTATAGGCGCACTCTCTGGCGGCAAGTAGTTGATTTGGTGGCATAGCTAGTACCATTCGGGAGGATGTCAAAGTGCGTGTTGTTCATTGCAAGGGAGCTGAAGAATCCGCCGTTGAGTTTAGTGGAGGTAGCAGTTGATGGCGTGATTAGAGGGGGGATGGAGTATTGAGTGAAACAGAAAGCATATGGGTTCAAATTTTAGGTTAATAAAAACAGGCATAGTCAGCATAGAGCAAAGACAAATGATGAATAGCCATGTGGCGGTGGCTAACGAAATTTATTAATTTGGTGGCGTAGCCAATACCATTCAGGAGGAATTCAAAGAGCGCGTTGTTCATTGCAGGGGAGCTGAAGAATCCGCGTTGAGTTTAGCAGAGGTAGCAGTTGGTGGCGTGATTAGAGTGGGATGGAGTATTGAGTGAAACAGAAAACATATGGGTTCAAAATTTAAAAAACATGCATAGTTAGCATAGAGCGGAGACAAATGATAAACAGTCATGTGGCGGTGGCTAATGGAATTTATTAATTTGGTGATGAACACAAAATGAGAGGATGTAATTTTCCTAAAAAAATGTATTTGCATAACAGAGTCAAAACCGAAATCCAAACCAAATTGTAATTTGAATATTCAAATTACCAAAATTTTAAATTTGGTTAAAAATCCAATTTTTTTTGTTATTTTCATTTTTGAATAAAACCAAAATATCCAAATTTAATGCTCACCCACATATACTGGCTGCAAATGTTTCTGCTCAGTTAGAAGTCCCGGGAGAAAATTTTAATTTACTAATGACAAATGAATCCCAAGTACACTAGCAGTGTGGTCGACCCTTGGGATCCAAAGATTTGAACTCTCAAAAGAGGAGTTCAAACGTTTGAAAGGAGGGTCCAGTCCCTCAAAAGGGGGATGAATATGCCAAAATGACACCAAGGAAAAGGAAAATGAGGAAAGATTTGAACCCTCAAAAGAGGAGTTCAGACCCTTGAAAGAGGAGTCAAGTCTCTCGAAAGGGGGACGGACATGCCAAAAAGGCACAAGAGAAAAAGGAAAAGGAAAATGAGGAGTTCAAGACTTGAATCCTCGAAAGAGGATTCCAGAACCATAAAAGGGGGAGATATCACCAAAATGATACAGAAGAAGTATGAAGCTAATTATACAACATGCATAGATTTCAAAATGAACTTAAAGGTTCATGAAGTTACATTTCTATGCATGAATACGATCGAGGAATCGTCTTATGTATATACTTATGATATATTTCAAGACTAAAAGAAGAGTGGAGTATGACTTCCAAAAGTTGATAAATACAAACTATAAACATGCCGCATGATGCTAGCATGATAATGCATCAGATTTATGAATATGAGATGTTATAATCCACCTCGATATGAGAATTGATTGCGTTCCTCATATTGGATAAAGGAGTTGAAATATTGTAAAGGTGGAAGATAAAAGACCCTTGAAAAAGGTGTATAGACCTTGCAAAAGGAGCTACAAACTTTAGTGGAAAACAGTAGACCCTTGAAATAGGTGTCTAACCCTTGAAAAAGGATCTACACTCTTGATGAGAGTGTAAATAGGCATAATGTGAACATGTGAATTCCCGGGAAATGTTATTCAAAGAAAATATTGAGAATGATTTTCTCTAAAGGCGTTATGTTATGATATGATTAATAGTGACTTAGAAGGACCATCTAAACCATAATCGAATGATATAATGTCATAAAATCTTATATATTGATACATCAAATGAGCCAAGGGTATATATATGTGGATATTAAGTTCAAATACTTGAGAGTGTATTATTTGTTTGCATTAGGCTCATGTATATGAGTAGTGTAAAGTTATGTTGATAATACATGACTAGCCAAAAAATATTTCTCTTATGTGAATATAAAATAGACCTTAGGAGCACATTGGATCATACAAATTTATCATCCTTTATATGATAGAAAAGAAATGTGTGAGACTTGGGTCAAGAATCTACTACATATGTTACACTTGTGAATGACTTAATGGTGATATAAGACTTACCATCTGGTAGGTGATGATTCTCAGTAAACATATTTCACCATTGTTCTTCCTCTTCATCAATGTTAAGATGGTAGATGGTTGATGACATATTTATGGAATGAATATTGGCATATATTCATATATGTCTAGAGGAAAATCTTTATGTGGTCATGTTTTCTCCTTCTTTTTGGTTATTGTCCCACATGGTTTTTTCAAGCAAGGTTTTATTAAGGCAACATATCAAAGTATTTCCTTACGGAGAAGAGTGATATGCTATTTATAACGAAACTAACATTTCTTGGTGTTCAACGAAGCAAACTATAGTGAAAACTTCAGTCAAATCATGCTGAATCGATTGCTCTATATGAAACGAAAAGAGGGTGTGTGTGGCTCATATCAGTCATCTATCATCTATTTAGGGGTGAGCGTTTGGATATTTTAGATTTATACAAAAACTAAAATAACCAATTTACCATTTTTTAAACCAAATTTTAAATTTCGGTTATTCGAATATCCAAATTATAATTTAGTTTGGATTTCGATTTTGACGCTGTATAATTCGATTAACCGAATTATCCAACTTTTTTTCTAAAACAATTCTCTTTTCTTTAGGCTAAAAAACTATTTGGTTTTTGGGTTTTTTAAAATGTCGGTTAATTGAAATCTTAACTAACTAAAGTTTGGATTTTAGTTTGGCTTTCGGTTTTTCACTAAAAAAATTTGGATTTTGGATAATTTGGATAACACACTACTACATAAAACGTAAAAGACAACAGCTAAAAAGGCTATAGACAACAGTTAAAAACTGTTGTATCAGTTCCTGTTGTCTAAAGAGGTAAGAGCTAAGACAACAGTTAAATAACTGTTATTTTATCCAACCAAACAACAATAACTTAAATCACATAAGACAACACTTATTAACTATTGTCATAGAGTTTGTATAGACAACATGTAAATAACTATTGTCTAAGGACATACACCTTAGAAAACACTAATTTGTTACAACAGTTAATAATGTTGTCTAACATATTTATAACTGTTGTCTTTTGATCCTACAGTATTTTAACCCAGTACCTTTTCACAACATTATTTAACTGTTGTATATAGCATATCCCTTAAGACACAATACAAACTAATGACAATTGATAATTGTTGTCTAAAGTCTTCATAATTGTTGCCTTTGACCTTGTTTTAGACCAAATCTAGTATCATTTCACACTATCAGTTAATAAGAGCAAACATTACATATAATGGAACACATATATCCAACGCTGCATAACTAAAATGCTCAAAACTTTGCATAGCTACACAATGTTCAAAAGTATATCAACATTCAGCCATGTCGACCTCATTCACCCCTCTCAATGTTACATATCATTATCTTCTTCATATATTCCGTCTCCACCTAACACACATCTGCTCAGTATGTACTGTATCCTTTGCGGCTACTACTAAAATTTTCATTAACTAAAGCAGCGACAAATAAACCTCTAAAAACTAATAAAAACAATTGAAAGCACAATATGATATACTTCCTAGAGTCGTTGGACGCGGAGTATAAGCTGTTCTTCTCAAATTTCATCTTGAGTGTACGATTTGCTCTTGTATTGGTCGATCCATATACTACAAAATACAATATTAGTTATTGTTAGACCATTATCCACACAAGTAGATTCAACTTTTAATCAATAATGAATTGAATATTACTTACCTTAGTAGGAATGGTGGTAGTCCCTTCTTTAATATATTCTTCATAACCTTATCATATCATATCCACAATCAATACGATTAGGTGGTCATGGAAACTAGACAAAACAAACAACAAAAGAAGAAGGATAAGAAACCACAAGTCTTAGATACTTCCAATTTGGCAAACCGGCTTTTGATCTGCTTGTTCATGTTGACCTTACCCTTCCGTGCTGCACTTCTCTCGTGCCTGAATTTTGACAAACTGATGAGATCACCAATATTTTGGGACAACATTCTATTAGTGGATGGATATGGAAACCTCACAGTTACTTACACCTTGGGTTTCTTTTTCTCTTTCAGCTCTTCTTGGTCATCTGATTTCTAGTGTGTTAAGCTGTTGTTGGTTGAATTCTTCTTACAATCCATATAAATTCCACTGCTGCTGGAGTTCAGATGGGAGAATGATAATAAGGCTGAGTAAGATGGTCGAATCATACTTGTTGAAGTAAAACCCATCATCAGTGTTTGATCATCATCATAGATTGACTGCACAGCACTTGTTCAGTTGGCTTGCCTGCCGCATGGATCAATGAGCAAACCGAGACTCCCTGTAACTCGTTCATAATTACTTTGAATAGATTTATGTATAAGTAGGACAATATTAGAATATGAAATTGAAAGATCAACTCTATTTTTTTCTTTTTGTTTCTTATTGAGAGCAAATTCAGCAAAGCCTCAATATGAATTGCTCCAATTCTAGACTACTTCTCACCAACAATCAAAAGCAAAAAACAGATTTCCCACTGCAAGTTACACGCTTGTCAGGAATGGAAAAATAATTCAAACGCAGATGTGATATTGTAGTGTGTTCCGGGATACCAGAAGTTGCTTCTATCTTGCTCTCATCGCAAAATATATTGTTCCCAACCTTACTACCTGCAAGTTGTTAAGAATTTTGTTAAATCTCATCGCAAATTTATTGTTCACTTCTATACTCCCAGAAGATTCCAGCATAATTTCCTAATGCACAATAGGAACTATGGAAGCTGAGATTCAGAGCAACAACAAAGATAATTCAGTACGAAGGATAATAGATTGCTCTATAACCTTGGAAGCATAGATTATTCAAACGAATAACAAAGCAGAGAATTTCAGTAAGAATTACATCAAAACACACATACAAACCACGGAAGCCGAGATTGTTTAAACCCTAAGACCAAAGCGGAGGCTAATAGAGTGAGGCAACTTACAAACGGCTAATCTTGTGCTCTGAAAAGAATTTCCCTCGATCAATCGATTCTTTAAGTCTCAAGTTCGGTTGTCTTCGCCACTTTCTTTTTCTACACACCAATACTCTCGTTCGATTGATTCTTAAAAGTCTGGAACTTGAACCTCTAACTTTCTTCTTCCCTCACACACCACCATCCTCTCGCTCAATTGTTGAAGTTTCAAAATCCGTTATGTTCTCCCTTCACACTCTCGCTCGATATGCAGGTCCATAAAACGGTTTTTCTATCCTAATCGTCGTTGTTCACAAGGCAGCATACACAGGAATGCGCAAGTAAATAATGCCGTGCAATACTGTAATTCTACAGTGATATTTTTTTGGAAATTTCACGATATACCCCCGAGGTTTGAGCGAATTTTACAAGATACCCCTGAGGTTTCATTTTCATTACGAGATAACCCTAAAGTTTCATTTTTTTACGATATACCCCTGAGGTTTCACTTTCATTACGATATACCCCTGAGTTTTCAATTTTATACGAGATGCCCCTCAATTCAGATTCTGATATATTATATTTTTGAAAAGTTACTGTGTTGATATTAGGATACGAAAGGTATTGTTATATTTTGGTAGGGGTAGTATAGTATATCAAGACAGATGATATAAGTAGAAGGCCGGAAGATCTTTTTGATCGACAACTAATAAAATTAACTATTGTCTAATGTGTTAGTTTTACAACTTAAATGCTCTTTTATATCAAATACAACACTAATATTGTAACTGTTGTTTTTAGTGTGTTGTCATTAATCTAATTTGTAGCAGTGACAGTTAATTCAGTTTTGTCAAAATTTGGATAATTCGGTTCTTAACCGAAATCCATTTTTTTTACAATTTGGATTTCGATTCACCAAATTATCCAAATACCCTACATCTATTAAGTTCTTGTTGCTTTCATCCAGATCTAGAGATGCCAATGGCGATATATGAAGATAATGCTGTCCGCATTGCACTAATAAGGGAGGATACATTAAAGGCAATCGAACCAAGCATATATCATGACCAAAAGTCTTCTTGACCCATTTTAGACCAAGGGTATTCTTGAAGTTCGCAAGATTTGGTCTGAAGAGAATCTAGCTGACTTATTTAAGAAGTCACTTTCTACAAGAGTTATAAGAAGCTTGTTCGTTATATTAATATGCAATATCAAAGAGACATTTTGTTAAATCAAGGAGGGGGAGAGACATTCTGAAGTGTACTCTTTTTCTTGACCATGGTTTTTGTCCCAATCAGTTTTTCCTGACAAGATTTTTAATAAGGCAGTATAATATGATGTACATCCAAGAGGGAGTGTTGTAAATCACCCTATTTAGTGGATGACATTCATAAGCCTTTTAGTCTAGACCCTTGATTATGTAACTCTTAAAACCTCCAAAGACTCTTCGTTTATATTTGAGACCTTTGATATTTTATATTTCTACCACTCAAAGGTTCGGCGAAGGTTGAAATCATATAGTATATTAGGTAGTAAAATGGAATGAAAGAGGGAGTGCCTAATTCCTCCTCCCTTGTTTCTTGTATTCCCTCACCCTCATCTCTCAATTTTATAACAAATTTCTTATTCCTATTTTGAATCAATATTCTAAAACTTAAAAGTGAAATTTGGCGAGAATGCACCCCTTTGATATACTCATGGTTGTTTGAATATATTTGCATATTATAAAAATATTTTCATGATCTCTAGGTTTTCTTATGATTGTAATAAAATTTTAATCCGCATTACTAATTAATAAATGCTAATATAATTTTTATAATATTACAAATATTAAATTTTGTAATATTTTTATCATTTTAAAAAATTCTAAAAATTATTTAAAAAATTCTAAAACCTTTTAAAAACTAATTTATCTTACCTTTAGTTTTGATATCCAATAAACTAAAACTAGAGAACAATTCACAACTCATAAAAGAGCGGCAGAAATGTGTCCTTCATATCGGATCAAATGGGTTTAGAGATGACATACTTATAAAGGCAAACTGGGTTAACATTTAATTTATGTTTGATTATTAAATTATCATATCCGTAGATGATATTTAATTTGAACGACGAAGTAAAGGTTTTTTGTTTTTAAGTTGGTGACATAGAATATACCACGTTGAACTTTAAATGCACATCTTTTTTTAACAAAAAAAAAAGAGAAAAACTTTAGATGCAAGTCTGGTCCCCGAATGTAACATCTTGTCGGGTTGTCGTTGGGAATGGAGCGTCATTTGTCGGCTACTCAGTTGACTTAGTTTCGTCTAACGGCTACAAATAGTGCTGTCGTTATCGTTTTTCAAGCTAAAAGGAGGTGAGCCTCTAGATTGTAATTTCAATAAAGGATGGTCCAAATTACAAGCACTTCCATGAGTAGTCCCAACCCAAGCCGCTCCATATAATCAATATAAGTGAACATAGTTATCCGTAGAGAATTGACCTAATTTCATTAAAAAAAAAGTTGTTCCAAGTTAAATAGTTATACTTTTGAAATTGATTTTAAGTTCAAGCACTTTGTTTTTGTTTATTCTTGTTTTAACAAGTATTTCATTCATTTATATTTTTTTATTACTATTTAGATGCAAACCAAAATTCATATTGAATTAAATATTATTTTAGACATCTTCACACTTTTTAAGAAAGAGTTTAAAATGATTATTGTGTCCTTACTTTTGGTATGGAAAAAATAAAAAATAAATATTTTCTGGTAAGACAAAAAAAATAGAGTTCAATGATATTAATAATTGAAAAAGTGAAAAGGGCAGAAATAAAAAAATAAGATACAAAAAGTCTAAAACGATAAATAATTTAAATATAAATTTCAAACCTAAAAAATATTTATTTTGAATGGGGGAGTATCCTAATACAGATAGTTTCGAATACTCTAAACTGATAGTTTTTGGGCCACTTAATCTGTTTGTCAAACAAAGTTAAAGTTTGTTGCCTTGACGGGATAAAATTTGTTTGAAAAAGGAAACAAAAACAAAGACTTGGGTGCTTGTTTCAAGAAAAAATTTGGGCGACCAGAAATACCTATTACGTGGGAGGAAGAAGGAGGAAGAAGGGCTCCAAGAATGAGAGTCGGCCTTCCCAATCCCACCCTTTCTTGATTTTCTGTCCATCTTTTCTCATCTGCTTCTGATAGACACTCCTCGTGTCTTTGTTCGACGATCTTACTTTTGATTCTTGGTTTTTTGCTTTTGTGCGGCGCGAGCTTCAATAGCTGTTTGGCAAGATGGAAAGAAGGGAAGACGCGACCCAGGTTTCGAAGAAACGACGAAACGATGGAAACCTTAATCTCAATTTGGGGGTCCAGGCTAACAGTCTGGATGGTGGCCAGGTGATGTCGTTCAGAAATGCGACGACTGGTACTCTACACAGGGAAAATTTGGAGTCAATGGAGGAATTGATGGGGGATATCTCTGACGATGACGAAGAATCGATGGAGGAGGATGACCCAAGATGTCCAGCAATCTGTCTGACCAAGGAGCAAAAGTTCAGATTCAGAGCACCATGGCGCAATGCCCTAATAGTGAAATTACTGGGGAAATCGCTTCCGATGCACATTCTACGGGACAGGCTGAAGAACCGGTGGAAATTACATGGGGATTTTGCTATGGACGATCTGTCCAATGGATTCTTCAAGGTGACGTTTAATAACCTGGAGGATCTTGATTTCGTGTTAACTGAGGGCCCTTGGCCAGTTATGGATCATTATCTTTCAGTCAGGAGGTGGCGGCCGAATTTCAACCCCAATTCGGAGGCCTTGTCTGCGCTTGAAGTTCTGGTACGTTTTCCCGATTTACCGAATGAGTATTACAACGATGAATTCCTTAGGATGGTGGGTTCCAAGGTGGGAAAGGTTAAACGGGTGGACTTATCAGCAGCAGATTTCGGTAAATCTCGGATGGCTAGGGTTGCCATCGAGGTAGACTTGACGAGACCTTTGCTGGCTAAGTATAAATTTCGAAGAAGGATCATGAAAATTGAATATAAAGGACTTCACTTGGTCTGTTTCAAGTGCGGGTGTTATGGGCACAAAGAGGAGACATGTCCTTTCCGCGAGAAAGACGTGAGTGAGGTTATTCAGGAGGAGGTGTTAGAATCTCCAAGAACACCGATAATGAGTCTCTTAAGCACGTTACAGACGACTATGGCGAGTGGATGGTGCCAAGGCGGAAGAACACAACACGGAAAGGTCAGAAACCTATAGGGGTGACTAAGTCTTCTGGGCTTCCTTGGTTTGGGGAGAATTCAAGATTCTCGGCGCTGGAAAGAGAAGATGCTGGAGTTTCGAAGGAAGATACAAATCATACTGGTAAGGATAGCATGGTAATAGAGGCGGTCAAATCTCCAGAAAACTCACATGGCAAGAATGATGAAGGAGGCTTGCGGATCAAAACGGACAATGTGTGGCAATTTCATATAGTGTTGAAAGTGGGTCACTGGAGATTCACCATCACGTTTCTGCTCCTCAGGTGGTACTTTCTGTTTCGACACACCCAAGTAAGGATACACCGTTGATCATTGCTAATCCCCAATTTGGGGATGGTGGTACGTAACTCTCTTCCCTAATTATTTTATGTTGAATAGAATTATTTTGGAATGTTAGGGGTGCGTTAAAACCTGGGTTTCAGCGTGCTGCAAGAGAATTATTGCGTACTATTAATCCTTGTATTTTTGTGATTTTAGAGCCTCGCATCAGTGGCTCTAATGCTGATATAGTTTGTAAGAAGTTGGGTTTGCTGGGTCCTATCGGGTTGAGGCACAGGGGTTTAGGGGAGGAATCTGGTTGCTTTGGAAAAGTTATGTTAATATTAGGATCATTGATAGTAATAGTCAGTTTTTCACTGTGAAGTGCATGCTGGTCTTAAGTTTTTTTGTTAACGGCTGTTTATGCTTGCCCCTCTTCGGTAGAGCGGAATCAGATATGGAATTCGCTCAATAATGTCCAACCGTTAGATAATGTGGCATGGGTACTCCTATTTTAATGCTACTTTAAAGCCAGAAGATAGGAATTTTTCTGCTGGTAAGAATTTTGGTATTGATAAACATTTTTTAAGTTGGTTTCATGGAAGAAATTTGTTAGATTCTAAGACTTTGGGTAACCACTATACTTGGTCTAATGGTCGGAACTGTGCTAAACTAGATAGAGTTGTTTCTTCTGTTGAGTGGGGCTTATTATTTCCTGAGGCTGTTGTTGATGTGTTACCTAGGTTTGCGTCTGATCACAATCCTATTTGTTTGCATTTCAATGCGTCTAGTTACAGGTCTTCTGGTCCGAAACCTTTTAAGTTTCTTACTGCTTGGTTTACTCATCCCAGTTTTGTTCAGACGGTGTCTTCGAATTGGAATAAGGATATTCCTTTGAGTGATTCTATTTGCATGCTTAGGTCCCACCTTCAGTCATGGAATAAGGATGTATTTGGGCATATCATTAGAAACAAGGCCAGGCTTGCTGCTAGGATTAAGGGTATTCAAAAAGTTATTGATTCTGGTCAGGGTAGTCATCTGGTTGGGCTGGAATTTAAATTGTCAAAAGAACTGGACACTTGGCTTCTTAGGGAAGAGATGCTTTGGAAGCAAAAGTCTAGGGATCAATGGGTTAAGTTAGGGGATAGAAATACTAAATTTTTTCATGGCAAGACAAAGATAAGGCGTCAGTACAATCGTATCTCAAAATTGCTTGGTAGTGATGGGGAATGGGAAACTGATGATGAGAGGATCAAATCTATTTTTGTAAATCACTTTAAGAAGTTATTTAGTTCTGATGATGTTTCCTTGATTACCAGTTTATCAATGAGTTTGAGCCTTTAGACTAAAGATATGTAGAGGATCTTTCTGGACAGATTAGAACCGAAGAAGTTGTTAAGGCTGTAAAGAGCATGAAGCCTTTTAAGGCCCCGGGAAAGGATGGCTTTCCCGCTGGTTTTATCAAAGATTTTGGGGGGTGATTGCCACCAATGTCATTGATTTTGTCAAGAATAGTTTTAACACTCAAAAGTTGGATGGTAACCTTAATCAAACCATCATCACCCTTATTCCAAAGATTGACCAACCGAGCATGGTGAATCACTTTCGCCCCATTTCCCTTTGTCAAGTCCAATATAAAATCTTAACTAAGGTTATTGCCAATAGACTTAAACCTTTTATGCCAAACTGGGTGTCTTGTTGTCAGAGTAGTTTTATACCAGGTAGAAGCATTTTTGAAAACATCCTTTTGGTTCAAGAGGTTATTCATTATATGCAACATACCAAGGCCAAAGAGGGGAGCTTAATCATGAAAATTGACCTATCCAAAGCCTATGATCGTTTATCTTGAGCTTTCATCAATGATACTTTGATGGGTGTTGGTCTTCCCGCGAACCTTAGGTGTCTTATCATGAATTGTCTGACTACAGTCTCTTTTTAGATTAATTGGCACGGTACCCTTACTGATTCTTTTTCTGCTGGTAGGGGTGTTCGATAGGGAGACCCATTGTCTCCTTACATTTTTGTTTTATGTATGGAGCGCCTATCCCAGCTTATTAATAGGCGTGTCAATAGCAAGGAATGGAAACCCATATCCCTAGGAAGGAGAGGCATATCAATTTCTCACTGTTTTTTTGCCGATGACCTTGTGTTGTTTGGTACTGCTTCCCCTAGCCAAGTTAGAATCATGCGGGATTGCATTTCTGAGTTTTGTGTTGCGTCGGACAAACAGTTAGTTTAGAAAAGTCATCTATTCTTTTATCTAAGAATGTTAGCGCAGAGAGGGCCAGCAGATCGTTAGGTTGGAATCGGGTATGGCTACCACCAGAAATTTTGGTAGGTACTTGGGTGTCTTTCTAAAGCATGGGAGAGCTAAGGATCTTAATCACAATCTCCTTGTTTCCAAAATTAGAGATAGACTGGCTGGCTGGAAGTGCAGCACACTCTCTATGGCAGGGCGCCTTTGCCTTGTCAAAAGCTGCATCAGTTCAGTGCCTCTTTATACTTGCAATGTCAACTTCTCCCCATTAATATATGTGACCAAATTGATAAGTTATGTAGGGATTTTGTTTGGGGTCACAGTCCGGATAACCGTAAACTGCATGACATAGGATGGGATGCCTTGTGTAGACCTAAGTGCGAGGGGGGCCTAGGACTAAGGAAAGCGAGACAGATGAATATAGCTTGCTTCGGTAAACTGGTATGGAATATTGCTAGCAATTATCAGTCCTTTTGTAAGACTGTTCTGCTGCGAAAGTATCCTAATTCGATTACTTCAAAGTGTTCTATAAATTGGAAGAGTCTTATAAAGTGTGCTGAGTTTGTGCAGGAAGGTTTTCGTTGGACAATAAGCAATGGTAAGGTAGCTAAATTCTGGACTGATTGTTGGACTTCTAACAAGAGTTTATTGTCTCAGGCGGTTCGTGAGATTCCTGCTCAATGGCTGGAGCATTCCGTGTCCGAGTAAGAAACTGGTTGGATGCGTGAACGGTTTGAAAATTTCTTACCTCCTAATGCTGTTAATGAAGTATTCAGTTTTGCTGTGTTTCCCTCTGAAGAGGATGATTTCATTCATTGGAGTTTTGAGACGGATGGTGCATATAGTGTCAAGTCAGCTTATAGATTTATGTCTTCAAGGCTAGTTAATGGCAATCCCTCTGCTGTTTCTACGGTCAATAAGGCTGTGTTTAAGTTGTTATGGAGTGCCCCTGTTCAGGAACGAACTCGTCTGTTTATGTGGCGGGTTAATCATGGGAAACTTATGACCAACTCTAGACGAGCAGCTATGGGTTTAACGCAAGACCAGTCTTGTCATTTCTGTGGGAGGGAGGAAACAGTTTTACATATTCTTAGAGATTGTGATATTGCCAAGAAAATATGGAATAGGCTGTTGCCGCTTGGGTTGCGAGCTGAGTTCTATGGGATGAATCTGGGAGAATGGATGTTGCATAATTTAAATGGGACGGGTTTCTTTCTCCTCAAGGGGAATGGGAAAGCGATTTTTTCCACTGTTTGTCATTCTTTATGGAAGTGGAGAAATACAAGATATTTTGTGATGAATATAGGATGTTCTTACCATTTAAAGATATTATTACTGCCTGTCTAGTAAACAGAGAGCTTGGAGTTTGGACAAGGATCTCAGCCCGGATCAGAGGCATTTTCGCTTGGGCAGTTTTCGCTTGGGCAGAGTCAGGGGGGGCGGTGCTCTTGGTGGCCGCCTGCCCTTGGTATTGTGAAGATTAATATTGATGGTTCTTATAATTGTTTTGCAGGGCTGCTGCTGGCTGTGTGTTGGTAGAAATCATATGGGAGCATGGATGGGGGCTTCACTGCGACGTTTGGAAAAAGGAACGCACTACATTCAGAAGTCATGGCGCTGAAGTTTGCTCTCCAGCTTGCAGAAGCAAAAGGGTGGAATCGTATGGAGATCTGCACCGACTCTACCCAGCTTGTGGAATTTTTCACAACTGCCCAGTAAATTCACCTGTTCGTCCGTTAATTAGGGACTGTATAAGCCGTATTAGGCCCGGTTGGGAAGTCAAACTTGTACATACTCCAAGGAGGAGTAATAGGGTAGCTGATGCTTTGGCCAAAAGGGGTTTGAACAATCCTCTTGGTTTCTGTATCCTGGAGTCTCCTCCTAGTGGCATTGTTACTGCTCTAGCTGAAGACATCAACTCGTTTCAATAAAAAGCCGAGGACCTGATCCTCCCGTTTGCGACCAAAAAAAATCTCAAAGGAGTTCCCAGTAATTTACTCAATGATTTTTTGGGTCCTTTCACTATTTTTAAAATATAACGTGTTCTACTTTTTTTTGTCATCTACTTTCCAATTATATCCCTCATCTTTTATTTCACAACTCTACTTTTCAAATTATTTCAATTCTCAATGCAAAAAGTAAGGACAAAATAGTCTAACTTTTTCCTCTTTAATTATAGTGACTATAACTAGAAAATAATAGAAGAGAGTATATATTTAATTTAACTTTATATAATACATTTTACTATTTATTTAAATTATATATAATATCTATTAATATACATACAACATATACATATTATAATTAATATATATTAATATTATACATAATCTATATTTTTTTCAAAAAAATTAATAATAATATTAAAAAAAATTATAAAATCGGGACGGACGGGCCAAACAATGACAACGATTAAAATAAATCCGGGCCTAGCCCAGCCCAACCTGAAAAAATTAAAACTGGACTTGGATAAATATACAGACCCGTTCAGACCTATAATTTAATATCGGCCCGAACCTGACCCGCCGTCCATTTGATCACCTCTAGGACTAACAACAATCAAGTGCGGAAAACA